>CM077188.1:5408016-5438016 GCA_039654105.1 Coreius guichenoti | reverse complement strand
TGGAACGACATGAGGGTTGAGTAAATGATGATGGGATTTTCATGTTAAGGTGGACTATCCTTTTAATGCTTCATTTTTAACAACCTAGACACCACTCAGAACACCCTAAAAACCACATAGCAACTTGCTAAAAAACATCTGGAACACCCTAGCAGCTCCATAGCAATGCCATGGTAACCACTCACAAACACTCCAGCATCACATTGGCAAGCTTAAAAATCTAGTTACTTGCAAGACTCAGTCAATTTCAAACAGATCAATTTAAGGAACATCCTACATTTGTTCTTGTTGAATATAACAATGTGTACAGCACTGTTCACAGTGCATATTGCTCCAAACTAGCTTGACAACAAATAATAATAGGCTAATAATAATAAAAAAAAAGTGTCTTAAAACCCACCCAGTAAATGTCAAATAAGTAGATGAGAAAGAAACCCTGGGTGGAAAATCCTGTTTCACTAGATTACGGAAGAAAAACAGGTTGTTGATGGAACCACCCAGAAGACCATAACAATCACATAGCAACAAGCTAAAAAAAAAACTCAGAACACTATATAAACCACATATCAACGCCCTGGCAACCACCCAGAAAAACCTAATAACCACATAGCAGCACCATGCTAAAAACATTTAGCAACCACAGCAACACCCTGGCAAACTACCAAAACACACTAGAAACCTTATACAACATTCTAAAAACACTCAGAACACATTAGCAACTTAGCAACTCCATAGCAACCCCCTGGCAACCACCCAGAAATACCTTAGCAGCCTTATAGCAACATGCTAAAACTCAGAACACTTTATAAATCACATAGCAATACCATAATTAATTATGATAAAAAACACTCAGAACATTTCAGCAACCATGTACTGTACTGTAACAACACCCTGGCAACCATCCAAAAAATACAAAGTATTTAAAAAAAAAATATATATATAAAGTATTAAGTAAAAAAACGAATATGCAATATAGTGCATATATTTAGCAAAATGCTCCGCTCTAAGTTTATTTTTCAGATGGGAGGTGTTCTGCAAAGCTGTTCATTCATCAACTGAAAAAGAAATGAACTAATATCTGTTCTTAAATCCCAAGAATTGATCTTTCAGTCTGATCAATTCTTGGGATTTAAGAATAGATATTGGTTCTTCAAAATGAGAATCGATTAAAATCGAGAAATCTATATTTTTTTACCCTGCCCTACATTTTCTTCAGAACTTTTATCTTGTGTGGCTTGCTTTGTGGCACACAACAAGTGCACACAGACAGAGAGGTTAAAGCGATAGTTCATCCAAAAATGAAAATTCTGTAATTATTTACTCACCCTCATGTCGTTCCAAACCCGTAATTTCGTTCATCTTCAGAACACAAATTAAGATCTTTTTGATGAAATCTGAGAGATTTCTGTCCCTCCATTGACAGCTACGCTACTACCACTTGACGCTTCAGAAAGTTCATAAAGAGATCGTAAAACTAATCCATATGAATTGTCCAAATTTTCTGAAGAGACTTGATCGCTTTATATGATAAACAGATTTAATTTAGGCTTTTATTCACATAAACATTGATCAGCGAACATAAACAGAAGCTCAACCGTACTTGCTTGATGCACGGGAATGAACCTCATTGGTTCTTGCTGAAGCTCAAATGTGCTGCGTAACACAAGAATGAACCTCATTGGTTCTCGCAGAAGCTCAAACGTGCTGCGTAACATGAGAATGAACCTCATTGGTTCTTGCTGAAGCTCAAACGTGCTGCGTAACAGGAGAATGAACCTCATTGGTTCTCGCGGAAGCTCAAACGTGCTGCCTAACACGAGAATGAACCTCACTGGTTCTTGCGGAAGCTCAAATGTGCTGCGTAACACGAGAATGAACCTCATTGGTTCTCGCAGAAGCTCAAACGTGCTGCGTAACACGAGAATGAACCTCATTGGTTCTCGCAGAAGCTCAAACGTGCTGTGTAACACGAGAATGAACCTCATTGGTTCTTGCAGAAGTACAAACGTGCTGCGTAACACGAGAATGAACCTCATTGGTTCTTGCAGAAGTACAAACGTGCTGCGTAACGTGAGAATGAACCTTAATTGGTTCTCGCACGTCAAGTGAACATGAGTTGATGAATTTTTATATGTGAATAAAAGCCTAAATTCAATCTGTTCATCATATAAAGCAATAGTGCCTCTTCAGAAAATTTGGGCTAGTTCATATGGATTAGTTTTACGATCTCTTTATGAACTTTTTGAAGTATCAAAGTGGTAGTTGCGTAGCTGTCAATGGAGGGACAGAAAACTCAGATTTCATCAAAAAGATTTTCATCTGTGTTCCGTAAATGAACAAAAGCCTTACGGGTTTGGAACAACATGAGGGTGAGTAATTTTTGGGTGAACTATCCCTTTAAACATTCAGTGTCTTTGCACATCTCACCAATGTTAATGCGATCTTTGATCCTGGCGTCTGCCGGGAGATGGAGAGAGGTAGTCAAGGACAGCAGGAGCTTTTGGGTGGAGTGATGGCGGACACAGCTGTTCCTCGCTGGTTCATCCACAGACTCACTCAGAGGTCAATACATATATCAGACTGCAGTGTTTCAGCTTTGCTAACAGTGCAGAGCTCAATTAAGACCATCACAATCTATAGACTTGTTCGGGGAATGTAAGCAGAGATGGACGTGACAGTGGGAAGATTACGTAACGAGAAACAGAATAGCTGGAAGGAGAGAAAGGGCAAACAATGTGATTATAAAGACAATAGAGTGTGATTCTGATATGATACGACTGTCATTAGCTCAAGGATCAGATCAGACAAAAAGTCACCCATGAAGAGTGCATGGCTGAATGCAAAACATGCCCTTCAGAAGCTTATATTATAAGATCAGAATAAATTTCATAATATACTATCATAAATACTGGGGCTAAAATCTAAATGGAGCTCACGGAATTTAATAATTTCATTCCCAAGAAGCCTTTGGATTACATGTAGTCGCTGTCGGGTGAAAACCTTGTATCTCCAAAAACGCTACTTTTCAGGAAATACATAAAAAACACTGAAAAAACATTAATAAAAAAACACTGTGCTGTCAAAGTTTATATTGTGGATTTATAATGGCAATGACTCAAAAACAAATGCTAGACAATATACTCTTCTCTGCTCTTCAAATACATAAAACATTAGCTTTTATATATACACTGATCAGGCATAACATTATGACCACCTTCCTAATATTGTGTTGGTCCCCCTTTTGCTGCCAAAACAGCCCTGACCCGTCGAGGCATGGACTCCACTAGACCCCTGAAGGTGTGCTGTGGTATCTGGCACCAAGATGTTAGCAGCAGATCCTTTAAGTCCTGTAAGTTGTGAGGTGGGGCCTCCATAGATCAGACTTGTTTGTTCAGCACATCCAACAGATGCTCGATTAGATTGAGATCTGGGGAATTTGGAGGCCATGTCAACACCTCAAACTCGTTGTTGTGCTCCTCAAACCATTCCTCAACCATTTTTGCTTTGTGGCAGGGTGCATTTTCCTGCTGAAAGAGGCTACAGCCACCAGGGAATACCGTTTCCATGAAAGGGTGTACATTGTCTGAAACAATGCTTAGGTAGGTGGTACGTGTCAAAGTAACATCCACATGGATGGCAGGACCCAAGGTTTCCCAGCGGAACATTGCCCAAAGCATCACACTGCCTCCGCTGGCTTGCCTTCTTTCCATAGTGCATCCTGGTGCCATGTGTTCCCCAGGTAAGCGACTCACCCGGCCATCCACGTGATGTGAAAGAAAACGTGATTCATCAGACCAGGCCACCTTCTTCCATTGCTCCGTGGTCCAGTTCTGATGCTCACGTACCCACTGTTGGCGCTTTCGGCGGTGGACAGGGGTCAGCATGGGCACCCTGACTGGTCTGCGGCTATGCAGCCCCATACGCAACAAACTTGATCGGACCACACAGGCCAGCCTTCACTCCCCACGTGCATCAATGAGCCGTGGTTGCCCATGACCCTGTCGCTGGTTCACCACTGTTCCTTCCTTGCACCACTTTTGATAGATACTGACCACTGCAGACCGGGAACACCCCACAAGAGCTGCAGTTTTGGAGATGCTCTGACCCAGTTGTCAGGTCAGGGCGGTTTTGGCAGCAAAAGGGGGACCAACACAATATTAGGAAGGTGGTCATAAATGTTATGCCTGATCGGTGTATACACACACACATAAATATATAAATAAAATAATAGATAATACAAAGGATTATAATATGTTTCTGGAAACATTTACCTCACATTTCTATATTGATGGCCTGACTTTTAGTGAAATCAGTCTGGTGAAATTGTAAATGGACATCAATGATGTTAATTGTGTTTTAATTGATGGCATTGAGCCCACACAACTGACCATTACTCTACTGGATTATAAGAAATTTGAGCCAAGCAATCATAATCTGTTGGTTTATATGACATCTAGATTAAGGTTAATACATGATTACATGAACATGAAATCCGGATATCAACTACCTTGAGTTGTGTTGCAATAACCTAGCAACATTCTAGCAACTGCATAGCAACACTGACGCTAGAAACTACACCTCAATATACAACAGAAGACTCAAAAGACCCTAGCAACTGCATAGCAACATGAGAAGACTCAAAACCCCCTGGCAACTTTAATTAATTGCCTTTATTTTATCTACCTTTTTATCATAAATTGACCAGATTAAAGTGCAAGATGGTTCATTTGAGTTAGGTGTTTGTGCAAATCACTAACCCAAAGAATGAATGGCACAAGTAATAGTAATGCTTGAATTGGCAAGAACTGCTACTAATATAGCCTTCCTGCTCTACAGCAAGCTGATGCCATTGTTTTAAATGTATCCAACAAACCATTAAAAAAAAAGTCAGTGTTTGACTAATGCAAAATCATCAGAACACATGAGATGAACAGCATACCATCACCAGTTATTCTTAAAGTATTTTAGCATGTGCAGGTCTTGTGAAAACACTCTGGGGTCTGTGGTGTCTCGTCTGAGCTCAGATCAACAGAAAGCGGCCCACTCCAGGAACACACAGTCAGTCAGCCTCCATATGCCACCAGCCCACCGACCAAATGAAAAAACCTTATTAATAGATTCCCTGTCAAAGAGAATTCAAGTAGTGTGTACAGAGCGCCGAATGAGTCACGCTGAGAATTCCTTCGGCTTCTTCAGACGCGTCTGGAGGGGATCGCATCACGGCGGAGGATCGGTGTCTCTATCTTGAGCCACCGCAATCCCCACGGAGCCGAGGCACGTAGCAAATGCAAAAGGCAGCGAGGCGGTGTGGCTCATGGACAGGGTCGGTCAAATGAAACGAGAAGGCTGTGAATTACTTGAAATACATGAAGCATCTTTGGGAGTAAGTAAGCTGGCAGCAGACGAATGCAAACTCAGTTTTATCAGCAACAGCATTAGAGAGACGAAATTCTTCTTCAGGATAAGAATTAGAATAAATTACAGATGGAAAAACAGCCACCACAGGAAGTTTGACAGAGAATATAAGGTCACCTCTCCGGATGATTCGGTTAACATCTGCTTATGGACACCCTCACATCTTTGGAGGGTCCCTGGAGTTTGAGACGTAATTACACTCGGATAAGGTTTTGGATTCAATCAGAGTGAATATGGAAGTGGGAGAGAATATCAATACTGTGTGTGATTAATGCTAGGGAGCTATAAGATGCTGAGATCTTTAAAAAGCATGTTAATATCCTGCCCTTTGAATCTGAGCGGATTCAGACTCATCTCAGTGATGCTAATCGTTTGATTTCGTTCAACAAAAACACACGTTTAGATTCGATTAGAGACCAGTAGGTGGCACCCAGTGGGTCAAAGTTTTGCTTAAAATGGTACACTTAAAAGGATAATTTACCCAAAAATAAAAATTCTGTCATTTACTCACCCTCAAGTTGTTCCAAAACTGTATGAAATTCTTTCTTCCGCTGAACACAAATGAAGATATTAGGGCTGCACAATTAATCGAATTTGTAATCGGGATTACAATTACGAATGCCACAATTATGTAATCGTTCAAAGGCGCAATTACAAAAACATTATAATACCATGCATATTTTTACTTTGGTTTGGTTTCTTTAAATAAAACAAAAAAAAATTATATTTGACATTTGAGGCTTAATGCTATAGAAAAGTAATAAACGTTTTTCAGGAAGAGTGTTTTAAGCTTGTTTATTTTGATAAAACAATATGGCATGCAGTTGCCTCAAACAATGGCATAAAGCTATTCAAAACATCATTCAATGTAAATTGTGATAATCGTAATTAATAATCGCAATTACAATTTCAAGGGAATAATCGATAATCGAGTCATAATCATTCAGCCCTAGAAGATATTTTGAAGAATTTTGGTAATCAAATAGTTGATGGACCCCATTGACTTCCAAAAGCCAAATTAGTGAATTTCTCGGACACCATACATGTCAGCGTTTTAATGGATGTCTGGATGTCCAGTAAAGAGCACAATCAGGGCTTTTCAAAAATAGTAAATGTTTGGAGGTTTCACCATGACAACAACTCCTTGGTCTTTAAAAATGACTGACATTAATTTAGTGGTAAAATTTAGCACTCTTCTGAAAATATGATAATATTCTGTAATTATCATTTAAATCTGACTAATATTCAATTTTTTTGTCATATTCTTCTGAGAACCAGGAAAAAAAAGTTTTGTGAATTTAGTATTTTTTGTGCCATTACATTGTTTAGAGCATAAGAAAAAAATTGAAAAATAGACATTTTTAAAAAATTATATTTTACGCTATGTAGAGGACACCAGGATTAATTTTTTTTTTTTTTTAAATAAAAAAGACATGAATAGACATGAATACGCAAAAACAATGCCAAAAAAAAAAAAACTTTTATACCAAACTTTGTATTTAGATGATTCTCAACTATGTTATGAAAGATATAACAGAATGATTATATAATTTAGCTTGATGCAATATGTGTGAAAAATGGCCATAAGCGGATTTTCCCATTAATGTATCTATACATTATCTAATTTGCATATTAATGTGTTCTTGGGGCAACATGTAATGAAAAAAGAAGTGTAATAATGGGAGTAGTAATTGGCAAGATTTTCATAATAATATGTAATATTTCATAGGAATATTGAAATATAATTATTTCCCTATTCACTTGTGTCTCCCAAAATGCCTGATAAACATGATTTAAGTCCTGGTGTCCTCTGCAGTGGACATGTATGAAATCGATGCCTGTTTTGTAACAGAAAGTCATATTTTGATTTGAAACCCCATAACAGTTTCCTGAGATGTTGATTTATGACAAACAATTCAAAAATTTGTCAGATTTAAATGATAATTACAAAATATTATCATATTTCCATAAGAGTGTTAAATTTGATCACTAAATTAATGTCAGTCATTTTTAAAGTCCAAGGAGAGGCAGTTGTCACTGTGAAACTTCCAAACATTTGGTATCTTTGAAAAGCCCTGAATGTGCTCTTTACTAAAATATAATGCCTACTACAGTGGACAAAAGTCTGGTTAAACCAACATCTCAGGGAAATGTTATGGGGTTTCTAATTAAAATATGACTTTCTGTTATAAAACTGGGCATTGATTTCATACATTGTAGAGGACACCAGAACTTAAATCATGTTTATCAGGCATTTTGGGAGACACAACAAGTGAATAGGGAAAGAAATTATATATCAATATTCCTATGAAATATTAGATATTATGAAAATGTTGCCAATTATCACTCCCATTATTATACTTCTTTTTTCATTACACATTAATACACATTTGTATTACACATTAATATGCAAATTAGATACAGTGTATAGATACATTGTATTGAATGGGACTACCCATTTATGGTCATTTTACCCATATATTGCATAAAGAAAAATGGTATATCAATTAATTCCATTATATATTTCATAACAGTTGAGAATCATCTTTATGCAAAGTAAAAATTGATTGGTACAGTATATGAAAAAAATCCCATTGTTGTCTTTTTATTTTATTTTTTTAAACAACTGAGTCCTGGTGTACACTACAGTGGACATAGCATAACATATGAATAAAATATGACATGGCATAAAAAAATGACATAAAAAATACTAAATACTACTTTTTTCTGTCTCAGGAGGATATATATATATTTTTTCTTCCATACTATGGAAGTCAATGGGGCCCATCAGCTGTTTGGTTACAGTAAGTAAGTCTTGAAGGCAGAAAAAAGCCATCACGGCACTCATTTTATAATGACAGGATTTATGTCAATTTACAAATTTAAGGATTTCAGAATTCATTCATTTAAAAGATTTGCTAAAAAAAAAAAAAAAAACACCATCAAAGAGTTTAGTTCAAAACCAAAACACAAAAGACTGAGCAGAATGTTGTTCCATGCTAGAACTGTTAACCTCCCATCAATCCGAGGTAGATGATGAGATTATTCAGACAGATGCTGGTCTGCATTTCATCAGCCCTATGATGGGACTGCATGGAGCAATTATTGTCTTATTAGAGTCATGTTTCAAAGACAGGAAGACTAAATCATTATCCTTAGCAAAAAACAACCACAATAATCAAAGAGAGGGAGAGAGTGTGAGGCAGAAAACAAGTTTGAGAGATCGAGAGAGAAAAAAAAAACATCACGGCTGACATGGGAACTTTTTAGCACTAGTATTTATTTAATTATTTTTTGTTTCAGAGTCATTTGAGAAACAATGGTGCTCTGAGACGTGGTTATTTTGGGGGTAGCTGACGGTAATTGGCAATGGGAGTATTGGCTAGTCTTCCACTTTCAAAATAATTAGTAAAGCACACAGCACGATCTCACACCCGGAATTAAACGAACCGCACTGGAACCCTTAGCAACCTCTCTGCCTAGTAACGTAGGAGCAGAAAGGAAGAGATTTTGATAAGCTGTAGTGAGACGGACCTGAACTTCAGCTGTGAAGAGATTTAATATCATTAGGAATCTATTAAATCTGTCTCTTGAAACAGAGTGTTACATCCATATACATACAGAAACCACTTTATCACTTATAAAGGGCATAATTTACACTTTTGTGGTGTATTACGGTCTATTTTCCCCTCATTCATTTAAAACGTTAGTAAAGATGTCTTGCACCAAAACTATAATCTTTTGTGCCCTATAGAAAGCACTGATGTTGGACGGATAGGAAGATTTTTTCAGAGGTTCCTCTTTTATAGCTCACAAGACTTTCGTTGACCTAAAGTAAAGCTACGAAATCGCATACTGTATAGTAGGTACTACAGTTCATTTTGACCCGAAACTCATTCGGAGTGGTCCAAGACCTCAGGACTTTTGTCGCATGTGAACCATGAATACACACAAAAAAAATAAATAACTGGATTCGAGGAGTTTATGTGGTTGCAATAAAGAAAAGTAACAAATCCATCGCTCGCGGGTCATTTTGTCCCTGTTAGGAATTAATGGAATGCGAGGAAGGCTTCAGTATACACAGAAAAACCTAAAAATGCTAAAACTATACCAAAAAATTACTTTATAATGTCTACATGTGTATCTGAATGCATACTTAAGAGATAAACTCGAGAACTGACTTTAGGACCCAGCGGAACAGCTCATTTGCGCCATATAGAGCTTTAAGGCCATCTAGTGGCAAAAGTCATGAAATATCATATTATATATATTTTTTTCCACAAGAGGTCGGCAGAGACACCCAAATTGACCCAATATGAGATATTTTGAGCTGATTTGAGCTGGTTATTGCATCTATTGGAGTTATTTTAAATTTAAGTTAAAAGAATGTGAAGAATGTGCTTAAATTATATCATTTAATGATAAAATCAAGTAATAAAAAAAAAATAATGAAAAAATATCCCCAACAAATGCATTAAAAAATAGAAAAAATATTGTAAAAATTAAAAATGATATAAGCTTTCTAGACCAAACAAAATGTATAATTTTAGGGCTTCGGGTCATTTTGACCCGCGAGGGAAGGATGAAGGAAAAGTAAGTTCTATATGGTATGAATGTGTGTAGTATGAATGTTGTCATTGTCATGTGACCTACGAAATTAGTTGCGTTGCTTCACTGCCATTCACAAATCCTCTCCCGTGGCCTCATGGGATAGTAAAGTGTCCATAAAATGCACACTTAATAATCTCGCCAGAAGTACTAGGTCAGCCGGGTTACTTTTCACTGATACTGTTTTATGAATACTATAAATTGGGACATACTACTCTGCCCACATACTGTTTTTCGTATGGAAGTAGGCATATTCAAAAAGCGTAAGAGCTATAAAATGAATGCGGATAGTACCTCAGACCATTTGTACTTGGAAGAATTTCATGAGAAACATTTGAGTTCATACTGAGATCTCTGACTTTTGATTGCAGACTTATCTTGGAAAATCTGGAGTTTTTGTGTAATCAACACCAAACTTGGCTCTCTGACAGAGCATTAAAGCAGCCAGCGATGACAGAGGAGAGGCAAATCTTTGTAAAAAGAAGTTGTAAACATTGAGTCAATCTCAGTTTAATTCAACTAAATTCTGAAAAGACAAGAACACGAAAGCCCATTAATATCATGACAGCTTTCATGTAGAGAGCACAACAAAAGCTTCTCATTTTCAGAAATGAAAAAAATTAAATAACACATAACTCAAACTGTTCTTGCTTCCTCCACAGGACTTCTGGTCCAGCGACATGAACAAGATGAAGAACTTCAAGAGGCGTTTCTCACTTTCCGTGCCACGAACAGAGACGATCGAGGAGAACGAGTTCACAGAACAGATAAACCAGCTCAACATTTGCTGCAATGATGGTACGGTTTTCCTCTCAACATTCATATCTCCCATTCAAAGCCCAAAAGTCTGGATGTGAGCATCACGAAACCCACTGAAATAAACAAGACTTAAATATGTGACTTATATGGATCATACCTGATGCTGCTACTACCCAGAAAGTTGCCAAAAAAGTTTAAATCCATAATGAAAGTGCACCATGTGTTGCAGTGAGAAATGTAGCTTCATCTGTGTCTGACAAAGTTGAAAATAAATGAGGAGAAGGGTAAGTAATATACCATAATCACAGATAGTCCTATCCAGACAGGATTCGATTTCTCAGAGGACGCCTGTGGACGCCTTTGTTAGCCAAAAAACACAGACATGTTAGATCTGGAAGAGATTTAAAAAACACTAATTCTGTGAAACACAAAAGTACCTGACTTCCTAAGGGAAAACTAGTCCTGTCCAAACAGGGCTTTAGTCTAATCCTACAATATGAACTGTTTGTTTTTCATTAAATTTCATGCATAATCAAGAATTTATAATAACAAAAGACATTTTTCCTAATTTAGGCATCTATAACGAAAACTAATTCTCAAAACAACTTCTTTTTTGTGGTCCGTTAATCCTTTTGTGGGTTTTTTAATTTAATAAATCCAGAAAAAAACTATATGAAACTGCATACACCATGCGTTTATCTTCCGTATTGTGATATTTTCATGTAAAAACAGAATAGAAAAGAATAATGATAAACGAATAATGAATATTAGTTCTCATACCCAGCAGAGGTGTGAAAGGTTTGTCGAACTGAAAAATATAAGTAATGCTGATTAACAGAAAGAAAGCCACAATTAACCCAGAGAGATGTTCTCCAGCTATTTTTGAGATTGGGAAATGAGCTAAACCAATTAATATATCTTACTGTTCAAAAGTGTGGGGTTATGATTATTGTTTTAAGAAATTAATACTTTTATTCAGCAAGAATGCGTCAAATTGATAAGTTGTTATAGAAAAGACATTTATAATGTTACAAAAGTTCTGTTTTCTTTTGAACTTTCTATTCATGATATCATATTTGATCCTGAAAAGTGAGCTATTATTGGTTAATATTCTTTTTCTCACACCATGCAGCCTTGATTAGGTCATCAAGATTTTGATTACATATTATAAAAAAAAGACAGCTTTGTTCCTGTTAAAGGGTTAGTACACCCAAAAATGAAAATTCTGTCATTAATTACTCACCCTCATGTCTTTCCAAACCCGTAAGACTTATTAAGATCTTTTAATTAAATCTGAGAGCTTTCTGTCTCTCCACTGACAGCCTACGCAACTACCACTTTCAAGCCCCAGAAAGGTAGTCAAGCCATCCTTAAAGTAATCCATATGACTCCAGTGGTTTAACAAACTCTTTAAGTCAACTTCAAGACATTCAAAACCTATTCAAACTCTTTTTTTTATACAGTCAAGAACCTTTGTTAAAGTAAATAGTGTCAGTTTTAAAGCCAACTGAGGCTACCTTGTCTCGATTTGAAGCCCTTTGGATTGTTCTCAAATGGAATGAGACTCACAAAGATGAGAGTGAGAGTGAGCAGCCCATAAGAGTTTGATAATCTCTCCAAGAGATGGGAGAGAGATGAGTCTAGAGGCCTGTGAGGACCTGCGGCGGTCAGGGACGCTCCAGAGAAGATGAGGAGGAAACGGGATTCTGAGTCTCCAGCGTCTTCGCTCTTTACTCACAAATTGCTGTGGTGGTTATCATTGAGCCTGCATTAATAATGCAGAGGTAATAGTACTATTCTGCTCTGCTGTCGGGCTCTACGGTCTTAACACCTTCTCGAGTCAATATTAAATCGAATTTCAAGGGAGAGACTACAAGTAGGACCACTTTAAGAATTTAAGACTCTGTCAAAGATCTACAGGGGTTTTCGCACACCTGCGGTCTTGCAATATAAATCGATAATGCTTGTTATTGGCTAGTCTGTATCTTGTTTAACTCTGAAGAATGAGTCTTTATACACTTTATCTGGAATTCCAATCAATTTCATGGGAACAAAAATGCACCATATTTTGGTAACTGGGAGCAAGCAAGCAATCATAAAAAAAATTATCAGGGGTTAATTTTCTTTATTAGTTTGATTTGTCTAGGCATATATAAACACGGAAATTGTGCTTGGGATGCGAATCCAAAGATGGTATATTTTGGTGTAGATCCCAGTGTGATTGTCATCTCAGTCTGATTTACAGTGGAACTTCTGTAATAGATACAGTATGCTGATCACCATTAACATACAGCACCTGAGGGATCTTATGAAATCTGTGGGTCAGAATGTCACTGTAATTCATAATCAAATCAAGTTCCACCCTTCATTATATGGTGTCATTTTTTTGTTTGTCACTGAATATTGTTGTGGTCGTTAAAATGGTATAAATCTAAACATGATGGATGTAAATTTGCAGGTTTTTATAAACAACATGAAATGTTCTGTAATAGAATGCATTTTCAAGTGTACAAATTTGTGCGTAATTGAAAATGCCCAGCAGGCGCCCAGCGATATTGTTTTCCAGACTTATTGTTTCCCTAATTCCCACTCAAACTGAAAAATGTCAATATTTTTATGAGTATTAATACTTTTATTCAGCAAAGATGCATCAAATTGATCAAAAGTGGCACTAAAGACATTTATAATGTTTGCTTTCTACTGTATTTCAAATAAACGCTGTTCTCTGTTTCTATTCAAAGAATCTGTAGTTTACACAAAAATATTAGGTAGCACAACTGTTTTCAACATTGATAAGAAATGTTTCTTGAGCACCAAATCAGCAACAATGTAATGGCAGTAATTTCATTTTTGCCATCATAGAAATAAATTACATTTTAAAACTTATTAAAGTAGAAAAGAGTTTTTCAAACTGTAATAATATTTCATAACATTACTGTTTTTACAGTATTTTTAATCAAATAAATGCAGCCTTGGTGAGCATAAGAGACTTTTCAAAAAACATTTTTAAAAAAATTTAGCGACCGCAAATGTTTGAACAGTAGTGTAAACAGCACACAGACATTCTGACCAATAATAAGACTCAAAATGTGTTTACATTTTTAAATGTTGCCCAGTGAAAATAAATCAAATCAAAACAAGGAGAAAATGCAACTTTGTGACAATTTAATCAATTTTCTAACAGATACAAACAAATTAGCCCCCGGTTTCACAGACGAGGCTTAAGCTAGTCCCAGACTAAAATGCATGTTTGAGCCGTTTTAACTGAAAGCAACTTGCACTGGCCATTGTTTTGCCATTGTTTTGTCTCAAGATGCACACCAGTAATGTTTTTTTCTAAGGCATGTTTATAAAAGATTCTTAAATGTCCAAATTGAACTAAGGCTTAATCCTGGCTTAATCTAAGCCCTGTCTGTGAAACTGGGCCTATAGACCCATTTGGAGCAGACGTCACAGTTACGTCACTTGCAGCTGCGCGCGCATAGTGGCTGCAGAAAACCAGCGTAACAAGTGGAGGAAAATGGGCAAATGTTTTGTTGTGCCTTTGTATGTCAGAATCGGAATGCAAAAAATACAGTCTTCATTTTTATAGAATTCCGTCGTTGAAGACACCCTTTGAAGCTAAACGCAGACGTTTATGTTGCAAGTCACAGACTGGACAGATGAAACCTGCAATGATTAGTCTATTATAAAAGCATGAATTTGATGTAAACAGTAAGTCTATAGGGGACATACATACATAGCAGTTACAGAATTAAATAATATTTAATCCTATAACATTTTACATAACTTTTAAACATTTTTATCTCACAATTCTTGAATTATCTCTTTTTCTTGCATTTGCGTGTTTATATCTCCCAGTTAGGACTTTATAACTCGCAATTGTTTATAGCACAATTCTGAGGGGAAGAGAGTCAGAATTGTGGGATATAAACTCGCAATTCTGAGGGAAAAAAAGACAGAATAACGAGTATCTCTCACAATTCTGTTTATCCTTCTAAGAATTGTGAGATATAAACTCAGATTTGCGAGAAAAAAAGTCTGAATTGTGAGATATAAACTCGAAATAAACTTTTTTTAGTCTTTTATTCCGTGGCTTCCACAGATTGCTACTGCAGAACTGTCATTTTCTGCTACCAGGTAGGCTCCGCCTACAAAAAACATCACTTTTTGCAAACACAAAATAGGTCTATTCATAGTTTTCAGTCACGTGACTCGCGGAGCCTTGGAGGGCAAAACCTCCATAGAACTCCATTGAACTGCAGCACAAGCCTGTCAAATTTCCATCTTAAAAAAAAGTGTGTGAACAAGATGCATGTTTTGGGCACTTATGATCCACATACAGCACCTGCTGCAGTATTTCAATCACTAAAAACAGCGGGATGTTCTAAAACATTTAACGTGAAAAACACTTTAGGGTGGGTTGCACCAATAAGGATTCAATTAAGCAAAATTTAACGCTAATCTAGGATTTGTTGATATGAGTTTTATTTTAAATCGAGTTGTTGCACCACTTAATTTTAAACACAGATTAATTACGCAGTAAAACTGTTGAAAGCTGAACAAGCAGCACAGGCGGAGGGTGAACTGACGACACTAAAGAATCCTTATTTATGCAACCCACCCTTAAAGTGCCGTAATGTACTAAAACAGTGATATTAAAAGATTAAATTCAGTTTACACCTTTTTTATGATGCATACAATACACAGGCGAGCAGATGAGCCCAGAATATGAATGCAACGCGTTTTCTTTATAATGGGTTTCGATGGGAAAAATACGCTTAACGAGAAACCTTGTGTTGCACTAATATTCTGTGTTCATCTGCTTTCCTGTACAAAGTATGCATCATCAATAAGGTGTATATTGAATTTGGTATTTTAATATCAGTCTTACTACATTAAAACTTACTACAAACCTGGTAAAAATGACTGGTGGGCACCGAAGGAAAGCCTTGTTTTGCCCTCCAGGTGGGCGTTGCTATAAGCCTGTAACGTCACGTGAAAACATTTAATAGGTCTGAAAACACCCTTTGACCGAAGCCCACAGCAAACACACAGTAACTGCAGGTTAGTGGCATCAAATCAGATAAATCCACCCTAAATGGCATGTAAAAACAAAACAAACTGTGTCTCTTCCTGTCTAAGCTAGCGGTTCTTAGCCAGAACAGGCTAAGTGGTGAATCAGACTTTGTTGAAGTCAAAAGTCTGGTTACACAAGACTGAATAAACTCATATTCAGAAGCGAAACTGGGCGATGAACCCTCGGCCCATGCATGGCAGGACGGGGATTTGGACCTGGTTGCATGCAAGGAATAAAACATTTGTTTGGGGAGCAATCAGGCTTCTCAGCTGTCTGTCTGAGGCAGCTGTTTCCACAACGCCCCATTTTTTTCCCCCAACACGGACCAGCTGCACTGATTGGCCGAGGGTACGGCGCGGTGTTACTTCCTCCACCCCCGGGAGAGATGGCAGCGGTGGAGACAGCTGGAGTTTGGAAGGAGTGCGCGGATCCGAGGACAGGCGGGGAGGAGACGCAAGAGCAGTTCTCTTCTATTTACCCCATCCCCTTCCCTCCAGCTGCAAATGAACCTCCAAGCCAAGCGTGGAACGTCAGCAGGTCGGGATGGAAAAAGGCGTCGGAAGCGCCTTGAGAAATGGAACACTTCGTTCCAATTTACTCGCCTATATACCTAAGATTATTAGAACTCAATTACTGCAAGGTTAATGTGGAAGAAAGCGATCCGAGTCACGTTAGGGAGCCGGACCTCATCTTTCCTCCCTGCCAGCACGTCTACCCCCATTATCTCGTTATATTTGTGATGTATCGCTGATCGAGGTGCAACAGAGTAATTCTCCATGGAGAGACACCCATGATGGAGCCATCATGCAAATGTTGGCGGCAGTCTTTTAGTTAACAAGTGTTTCTTGATTACCACAAAAATGTAAGCTATATTTAATGATAATGCTTCCAAAATGGCTTTTCGACAGACTCCTTGGAGGGTTCGAACATAATTACAGACCCAGAAACACCCACACACACATTCACACACACAGCAAGATGGCTTTTATAAGCACACTAAATCACATTGAGTAGTTTATACCGCAAAAGGATGAATGTAATGTTTGTTAGGCATAATTGAAAGGAGAGGCATCTCATTTAGAGACAGCCATTGAAATAACCACCAGGTGTCGTGTGGCCCTCTGGCTAGGCATGAATGAAAAGGGTGTTCATTTCCGATAAAAACGTTAAGGATTGAAGTGTCTAGATGGTTTCGCTCAGAGGTACGAATCAAAACAATCATACAAACACCACAACAAGGAACCAGGTGTTCAGGTGTGCACAAAATAGCTTATATTCAAGTACATACATCAGGAGAAAAATAACTAGACCAAAGAGGACCTGAGGCTCTTGTAATGCAACACTCAAAAGTTTAAACAGTTTTATTTCTGTAAACTACTGTTCAAAAGTTTGGGGTAAGATTGTTTAATTTAATACTTTTATTTATCAAGGATGCATTACCTTGATCAAAAATTACAGTAAAATATTTTTATTTCATATAAATGCTGTTCTTTTGAACTTTTTATTAAAGGGGTCATGAATTGAGAAATCAACTTTTCATTCAGCCTTTGATATATAAAAGTTCATCATGATATAAGAATATCCTGTAAGTTTCGGAGCTGAAAACTTCCTTGTTAGTCAAAGAAAAGCTTTTATTGACACCAGGCCCAGCAAACGCTCGATCTCAGAATGTGCCAAGCTGTGACGTCAGAGTGTGGTGAAACACCGCCTTAACCGAAGAAGACAAACACCTGATTCTGTAGCCCCGCCCACCGATTTGTGCATGACATGTTATAGATAAATAACATAGGCCTACGTGGAGCTGAACCGGATCAAACTTCCAAGCAATAAACATGCTGCATAAGCTTCATTCAGATTCTAATATTATGAATGCATGGATGAACTTTATTTTTAATGAATATCCAGCTCACGTGGGGAAGACATTGCGCGTTTGTTCCTTCATTTCACCACGGATTCGTTTGTAAACAAGAGACTGGATTTGCAGACAGGATGAGATTACATGAATGAATGAAGCAACACACTTATGTGAGTAAAAAAATGTTTTTTATATGTGATAGTATTGCATTGTTACAGATCGTTTGATATCTATAGATTATGTGTACGTGTCTAACTGAACATAACTTAGCACGCTGTCACAGGCTGGAGAATCCTTTATTTGAGGTGTTGTTGGTTCATTGTGCTGCGATTCGCGATCAGACTCGGACATGTAACGTTATGGGCCAGGACTCGCAATGTGTTTTCCAGACGGGCTACCAAAACGTATCACCGGCCTGGTGACGGACTTAAATAGTGAAATAACATTCCTTTCTTGATGTGCGTTGTTCACTCTCTTGACTTGATATTTGAAGGAAAAATACAATCGCGGAAGTTTTGATCATGCTGATTTGTCTGACTCTGCAGTAAGGCTTGTGCGTGCGTGTGTGTGCGTGTTAGTGATGCACGGTTCGCGGTTATATCCACCGATCGGGCGGGCCAAGTAATAAAAAATAACATTCCAATTAATTGCGGGTGGATGAGAGATAAATCATTGTGTTTGTTTGATAAAAACATTTTGCGAGCCCTGTGGGCGAATCATTCCGGTTGCCGTTTTCCCACACGCTTTCAAAACAATTCCTCACGTGTACTCACGGGGGAGACGGAGCTCATTATAATATGCAAAGCTTATCCAATCATAGCAGTGGGCGTTTACTTCCAAGTCTTCAGTGCGGCACGCCCATAAAAACCGAGCGTTCCATGAGAGAGGCTCAAAACCAGGGTAGAAAATAGCCTATTACTTATTCATTATGATGTTTTTGAATGTAAAAACCACGCGGACGTCATAAGTGGACCTCAGACAACAGTATAAAAAAAAATTTAAAAAGCCAGTTCATGACCCCTTTAATCAAAGAATCCTGGGGAAAAAATGATCATATATATATATAAAATGTATGTGTGTATTTTCACGGTTTACTGAGAACAATTTTACGACCTTCCTACTACCAACCTAAAAAAACATACGGATGTGTAAGCAGTGCATTGTGGTTATGTTGAGAAGCCCTGACACAAGTCGCATGAAAGAGCTTTTAGTCTAAATATTTAGCCCTCCACGTTCTATTATTAATTCACTCTTAAATGAGGAAGTCTAATAGTTTTCTGCATAATAAATTCTGGTCCAGTGGGTCAAAGCATTTCGACACAATTTGCCTAATATCTGATGACCTACTTTCAACTGGACACTAAAATCAATTCTGTATAATTAGCTGAGTGTGTGCGCCACCTGTAACCTCATAATGAAGCAAAATATCACTGGCTAAGTTAAGAGTAGATTTAGCTTTACAAGCAGCCTCTCATGGTTCAAACCTGCAAACCTTCCAGTTACCAACCTAGATCTTTAATCACCACCCCAGAGAAAAACCACACGGGTACAGTAACGCGTCTTATCAGTCATTCACCTCAACCACTGAGCCACCTTTGTTTCAATGGCAGCTCGATTTCTCTGCATTATTAATGTGTTGAGAGCTTTTGTCTCCGAACAGGGGATGTACTTGAAAAAAGGAAGTTAGGTCCGGAATGAACGTAGAGAAGAATGTTTCATTTCCTTTATTCAAAAGGAATTCAAATTATGCTATCATTTACTCTCATGATGTTGCAACCCATAGGACTTTTCACTATATTCTTTTCTTGTAAGTAAACATTCTGCAAAACATCTGCTTTTGTGAAAGACAGTTAAGTCCCATTCACACCAAGTGACAGCCAATCAGAATCCATCCTGCTTTCAGAGCTTGAGCATTTAAAGCGGCAGACGTCAAAACTGCAGCGTGTACTTAGGATAAACAGAACAATATCGTCCACTTGATTATGATTTAACTTTTTTAACTTTAGTTAGTGTGTAATGTTGCAGTTTGAGCATAAACAACATCTGCAAACAGTTACGACGCTCAAAGTTCAAAGCAAAGGGAGATATTTTCTTTTAAAGAAATCGCATTTTAAGGACTACAACAAACAAAAGGCGACACTATCAATAATATATTTAAAATGACTTGGATCAAGCACTTTGTGTCTTTGTGAAAATAACCTTCCATGGTTCTTTATTCCCAATCTAATCTTCAAAAAATGTGGTGATCTTAATTTTCTACTTGCTTGTGATTTTAAATGCACTAAACTCCCAATTAAATTGTCTAATTTTCACGAACAAGCTTTGAATGCGTGGAAATTAGTCTACAAACACAATTTCTCTCCCCATTCATGTGTTATTTGGAGTAATCAATATATACTATTCAAAAACAAAACCATTTTTTGGAATGATTGGTTTAACAAAGGTTTCATTTTTGTTACAGACGTGATAAATCACTCAGGTGACCTATATAATTATAATGAATTTGTTAATCATCTTGGGACATATGTATCTTCTAAGGAATATTTAAAACTCATTCATTGTATCTCCCCGAAACTACTCTATCTTATAAAAAACGAAAAGATGTATAATCCTGTAATTGGTTCTCTTCCTACTCTGACTGTTGGGGCCTTTCCATTAGGGATAAAAAATTTAATAATATGTATATCAGAAGAATATTAACTAATGAAAAAAGTGCTCCACCTAAGGCAATGGTGAAGTGGAAACAGGATTATCACCCCCTTGTTTTTCAGAATTTGTGGTCAGATGTAAATAAATATGTAATACCTAATAAAGTCAAAGAAAATCACTTTAAAATAGTAAACCGATATTATCCATGTAACGATTTTATTAGTACATTTAAAGAAGGGTTTTCACCATTATGCAGTTTTTGTAAAGAAGAAACAGAAACAATTGTACATTTATTTTTCAGTTGTAATCATACCAAATTATTCTGGTCCCAAGTTTCTTGGTTTCTTTTTGAGTTATTTTACAAGTTTGTCACCATAACTGATGTAATGGTCCTGTTTATGGTTTGTGATACAGGTTTATTGGAAATGGATAATATAATTAAACTTCTTATTCTATTAGGGAAATATCATATACATAAAGCAAAATGTATATCGCCTATTTTCCACTGACTTGAAGATTTTTTATGACTCTCTAACTACAATACAGAACAATCGAAAAGCTGTAAAGACATCTAAGCTGTTGAAAAGGATACTTGATGTATTAGAAACATGATTGATTTGTGATATAAGATGTAGAATCTTGATTTTATTGCTTTACAGATTCATATGTCTTTGTATTCCCCTATTGTTATCTCAACAAAAAAAAAAAAGGCCATGTTGAGAAGAGGAAAAGTTGTAGTAACGTTAGAGCACATTTAGGAGTCTGCTCAAGCTGTCGCATCCATCTTTTCACATTTATTGCAATACAGTATGTAACACAAATGCAATAGCATGTCATAAAAGCAAGATGAAACTAAACTAAACCTGTTCTATCTTCATGCAGCATATATTCTCTGGCTCTGTAGGCATCTTACAACAGTTCCCACACGAGCGATTTATAGATTATCATGACAGAATACGCTAATCAATGACTTGAAGATAGTTAACTCCACATCAGCTACATAAATTCATCAACTAACCATTCAGAAACATCCTGTTGCATTCTACATGTCACTTCATGCGTCTCTCCATCATTGTCCGTATAAAAGGCATAAAAGGCTGAACAGTTTCTGACATTTTCATTGCGTGTCTGCATGAGGTAATCGGAGCTGCTAACATGAGCTCTTGAAACTCCACCCTCTTCTTAAAAGGGGGTCGGGAGCAGCAACTCATTTGCATTTAAAGGGACACACACAAAGACAGCTCGTTTTTACTCACCCTCAAAAAGTGACAATTTTAACTTGCTATAAAAATAATCTGTGGGGTATTTTGAGCTAAAACTTCACATACACACTCTGGGGACATCAGAGACTTATTTTACATCTTGTAAAAATGTGCATTATAAGACCTCTTTAATAGTTTTCATTCTTGGTGTGAACAGGCCTTTATACGTGTTTGGAGCGACATGAGTGTGAGTAAATGATGATGGAATGTTCATGTTCTTTTCTTTTAATCATTCTCCAGTTGCCTAGCAATACTACATCACTATTGGAATATCCCAAACTAATTCACATTCCCACAGCAGCTACTAGTTCACCAGCTGTTTTATGCCCCCATGAGACTCATGGGATAGCTTTGATATAGATATAAGCCTCAGATACAATTCCACAAGGGAGGTTTGAGCTCTTGGAAGGTCACAGAGATGTAGGAAGGCTCTTTATAGACCTGATAGGTGTGTTTAGACAGACTCGGCTAGAGTCCAATGGGAGAAAGTGGTCTGGGTAGAAGACTGTCTGAGTCCGGAGGCCTTCTTGAAATAGGAAACACACATACTCCGACATCCAGGGTCGACAGTAGCCTACTGGCAGGGCACACACAAATACTAGTGCAGGTCTGGGTACACGGAAAGTCATTTCAGGACAGAGCGCAGGAAATTTGCAGTTTCAAACAGTTAAGTTATCAGATATATCTATTATTCCTTTTGACCTATTCACAGACATTGGGGAGCTACTACAAAGGGTCAAACTGCAAGGCTTTGCTTCCATTTTCTACTCCAATATTTCATCCAATAGTAACTCTTCTCATCTGTGCAATATATATAGTCTTGCTTGCAACCCTCTACAATGCGAGTAAATCACTCGCATATGTGACTAAATCTTCACTCTGGGCGATATAATATTTATCATTAGCCATTGGCTAATAAATTCTTAGATTTTACTCACCAGTGTGTGTGTGTTAGAGGCTAAGTATAAGTTTAGCATAGATATATTTTCACTCGCTGAACACTCTGACTGAGTGCTTGAGAGTTTTGTTCTCCGTCTAGCTATATTTCAGTTCAGCTCAATGGATGCGCAGCGTACCTGTATTCAACGTACCGTAAACTGTAGTGTGAAGGCGCACAATTCGCCGTCGCTTTGCTGAGAGCGCTGTGTTTCTCACACACACAAAGAGAGAGTCTTAACATACCATGCAGAATCGATTTGCTATATGTAAACGATATTCTTTGTTGTATTTTCCTGTTCATTTGGAATTATTACGATTTTAAGAACAAGCAGAAGATATGCAGGTTTCTCCGGTAGTGGGCGGAACTAATGTGCAAACGGCAATCTCATTGGCTGGCGCTCATCTATTACTGTCCCTGTTTTGATTTCAGCAAATCAGTTCGAGAAAACGCTGACAACGTGATTAATATTCATGAACCCAGCAGCTCATCAATCTTTAGTGAGTTGTATAATTGTTAGTAGTAGAATTAGTAGTAGTAATAGTAGCATCTTTTAATATTAATTACTATTTTCTATTACCTATTTTTTTTACAGAAACGCTGAATGAGCAATAACATCTTAAAGGGATACTTCACCCAAAAATGAAAATTATCCCATAATTTACTCACTCTCAAGCCATCCTAGGTGTATATGACATTCTTCTTTCAGACGAATACAATCGGAGTTATATTAAAAAATGTCCTGGCTCTTCCAAGCATTATAATGGCAGGCCAAAATTTGATGCCCTAAAAAAAGTGTATCCATTCATTATAAAAGTAATCCACACGGCTCCGGGGGGTTAATAAAGGCCTTTTGAAGCGAATCGATGGGTTTTTGTAAGTAAAATATCTAACTTCCGCCAGACCGCCTTCCGTAATAAACTTGCAAAAAAAGCGTAACTGGCGCGACGATGACGTCGAACGTAGCGTAAGCGTTTTGAACTGCGAGAGGTGTTACACTTTCTTCGTAAGTTGAATATGGAAGGCGGTCCGCCGGAAGCTAGATATTTTACTTTATAAAGTTTTAAATATGGATATTTTTCTTACACAAACCCATCGATTCACTTCAGAAGGCCTTTATTAACCCCCCGGAGCCGTGTGGAGCACTTTTATAATGAATGGATACACTTTTTTAGGGCATCAAATTTTGGGATAATTTTCATTTTTGGGTGAACTATCCCTTTAAGCACCACCACCAGTCCAAAGTTCAGTTAAAATTACAAATATGCATTCATACATGGTTGCCAAGATTTAGTTCTAATTACTAAAGTTCTATCATTAAATAGTGCTTGATTATCATAATATCATAATATAATGATTGATTGACTGATATTGATATTTAAAAAGCTGTGCCATTATACAAAGATGATTTGGTGGAATCTATATAAATAGTATATCAGTCTGGCGAGTAAACTAAAAAAATGTACTAGCCAATGGCGATTCTATTGCCAGGGTGTGCGTACAGGGTTGTCTTGTGTTCAAAACAGTTTGATAGGACAGAACGGAACAGAATGCAGGGATCTTGAGATGAGTTTCATCTTGAGACAACGCCATCCATCTGTAAGTGTACATAGATCAACACTCAACTCTTAAAAAATAGCACTGACTAAATTCAAGAATGGGTAACTGAAAGACATTCAACAAATATATGGGTTATAAACAACTATATAACCTTTATTGCACAAAACTATCACAGTCAACCCCCAAAAAACAGTATTATGTCTTGAAATTTATTGTTGAAGACAGTGGATTAGTTACAAAAGCAGTAAAAGCAGTGCATTAAAATGGATAAATTTAGAGATGCAACTTTATGAGACCATTTACCATACTGACAGTTTAACAACATGGTGTCAGCACACTAAAACCCTCTCTGCATTTATAAATGCATCCCTTTAAAGCAGCATAGCTAAAAAATATTAATGCTAAAACAAATTAGAAGGTAAGAAATGAGATAAACTGGTCGACCATCACGACCCTTTGCGCTTTCATCTCAAAGATTCACAAGCTTACGCAATCCTTCCTCTATTCTGGACACCTCAACTAAAAAGGCAAGCCAAATCTCCTGAGCGCATCCCCTTGTATTTGCTCGCCCTGCAAGCTATTTGCTCGAACCTTCTGCGGCGCGTCTGGATTTTGTCACTAGAGAAGGCCAGGATGTAATTTGACACGTACGGTAGGTAGATGAAGGTTCGGGGCGGATATGAAAGATTGGTGGGGAGTCCATATTGCCGGTGGATTTCCTGGAGAGGAAAATCTCTCTGATAGTGCGCAAGAGGACGAGAAAGAGAAAGCGAGAGGAAAATGACTCGCCTGCTACGACCCCAATTACCACAGAGGAGATCAAAGAGCTCGCTGCCACTGTGATATTTAAATGATGAGCCTGGATAGGGCCTCGCTTTTCATATCTGCAAATGAAGGAAACCAAGGCCCACTACCGCCCTCTCCCTCTCTCGCTCGTTCGCTGTGTCTTTGTGCCGTGGTTTGAAAGCGCTATATAACGGTCTCATTCGCCTACCGCAGAATATTAATGAAACCGAATATCAGAATATAGGAGCCCATTTAATAAATTCTTCCATTTTTATAATTAGAATGTATGATTGTCATTTAAATGTGCACACCATATTGTTTACATGCATCATTTATACTATCTGCATATTACATTGATTTGCATTACAAGTGGTAAAATGGTACTGTCTCTTTAAGACTATCAGCAGTACAAGTGAAAGTGAAAAAACAGCAAGAACACGAAGCAGAAGGTATAGACATTTACTGTTGAAATAAAACAATAGATTGACCTCTAAAAAAAAAAATCTACTTTTGTAAAATAATGTCTGATAATGAAAAATATTCATGTACGTGATTGATTCATAATCAACATATGCAATTCATTTGATTTGAATCGACTGACAGATCTAGCTCAAATTAAGAACAGAGTGTCACGAGTAGAACAGATTTTAAAAGAATCATTGTTTAATTAAAATGTGTTGATGCATGAAAATACATTATATTTAGAATGAGTCAAGCCTTAAAGGGATAGCTCACCCAAAAATGAAATGAACATCCTCATGTTGTTCTAAACCCATAGGACTTTCTTTTCTCCATGAAAAACATAAAGGAGATTTTTTTTAAAATGTACACTCAGAGTACACAGAGCTATAAACCTGAAAGAAGCACCATAAAAGCATCATAAAAGTAGGCCATTTGAATCATGAACTACATTTCAAATCCTCTAAAGCCATATGATAGCTTTATATAGGAAACACACCAATATTTAAGTAAGAGAACAATATCACTAAGACCGATTTGTGAATTGGATAAATTATTAATTGAAAAATATGGGCATCTCTACTTCTGTCATGGAATCAATAACAACATGCCAAGGAAGATTTTCACCAAATAACTCAATATGTTTGTAACACAAAGCAATCATATGACTTCAGAAGACTTCATATTGAGTCATATAATAATAGTTTATGGTGTTTTTTTTAAATGTTTTGAAACTACATTCAAGTCGACAGGACTTTTTGTTCTTGCTTCCACAGAAGAAAGTCCATCCTACAGGTTTGGACATAAGTGAGTAAATGATGACAGAATTTTCATTCTTTTGATGTTTACTGAAATGCAACACCAACCAGCCCTCCAGCGCTCCTCTCTGTACTGGTTCTCACTTTTAAATTAGCATATGTGGGCTAGGAGACATTTACCTCTATCCTAACAAATCAAGGATAGCAAAACATTTACCCGTCTGTTTCAGCACAAACCGTACCCCGCTGCATTCCTAGGCCAGGTGTGAACATAAAATGCAATTAAATCAATATGAAAACGATGGAGAAAGCACGAGAGAGAGAGAGCGAGAGAGAGAGAGCGAGAGAGAGAGAACAAACATCTAAGGCTGTGTGGGGGACCTCGTATTGAATTTCAGATCTGCTGAAAAGCAGGATGTGATATAAATATTGATGAATCAGATGGCTACCTGAGAGACAGAATAGCTATCTCTTGTTATCCAGATCCGACGTTGCCTTTGTTAACAGTCTGCATCACCATAGCAACAAGCAATTAAATGGCAGCATGCATTTAAACATCAGAGACAAGTTGAGATTCATGCTGCCGAACAATAGAGGAGGAAAAAAACGCTGGCTGTGTGTGATTGCTAGGGGAATCGGAAAAACATTTCAGCGAGAGAGAAAAGTTGCGAGGCACCACTAAATTGAGGGTAGACAAAGACTGTGTCTCACAATATACAAGAGCTTAATGCACATCTAACATGTATATTACACAACTCAGACTTTTTTTCATTCATTTCAAAAATAACTCCTGTAAAGCCTTGAACGAAACGAAAGCCTCCGAAATGAATCACAGCATTCCAAAAATGTATTTCAAGCTAAAAAAGTTTATTAAAATATGATAAAAATCTCATTAGTATTATAGGTAGTTTAGTTCTTCATAGAGAATTTGGTTATTAAACATGCTTTTATGAAGTTGAAATCCCTAAAGAAGCTTCAATCAGCACTTAAACTCAGAGCTCATGGCAAGTCATTAATCACTAAAAATCAAATTCTGTTTGAAGAAAATAAATGTTATTTTTACTCCAAGATCCCTATTGCACTCAGCGGACATATGATTGGTTGAGGTCTTTAACGCCCTCCAATCAGAAATCACGCTACTGAGGGTGCATTAGGAAACCTCTCTAGGAGCCATATGATGTGTTGAGTGGCGCTGACACTGAGAAAATGAAAAGCCTTCAGGGTTCGCTCTGCAGTTATAATCCTATTACTAATGATCTTCCATTGAAAAAACAAATTACCCAAATATGATAGCCTTTGAACATGCTAGTGCTAAGCCTAAGCTATTACCTGAAACATCAAATATCGCTGGACGGAATCGGTGATTCATCCTCGCAATTCGCCGTGTTAATGGGGATACTCGGGTTTGCCAAGTAAAGAACAGAACGGGCTGAAGCGTTAGTCTCATTATGCTGGAAGAGGGAGGGGGTGAGACAGGGCTTTTGATCACCCAGCGAGGCCTACTCCTGCTTTCAAGGCTGTCATTGACATAAAGGAGCAATAGTGATCTTTTGTGCACATAGAAAGGGTTTTAAAAAGATAAAAAGAGAAGAGGCATGAAAGACTACAAAACAAATGAAACTGAGTAAAAAGGAGAATAGGGCGATCTGTCAGTTATTCTCTTTATTTATACTAGAGTGACTGTTTAGCGGTTTCGTGAACTGACATCTTATCCTTCACTGGTATAATGATTAGGCTATTTTTAGTTATGTAAGGGGTTTTCTTGAACCAATGAGAATGCCAGGCACCCAAATATGATGACCTCCTTGCAAAAACTCGTTTTCAAGTATACAGACTCATTTGAACTGAGGGTGAAAAATATAATAGCATATTTTAAGAAAATATTTATTGCTTAGCAAATTTACCAAATTGTTTTTCAATTGTCTGCTGATTATATAATACATAAAGCTGAATAATAATCCTTTACAAGTGTACTAATAATAAACATGTATACCAGAAAACTACATATCAATAAAGATTTTTGTCAGTGTATTAGTGGCGGAGGGTTTTCGTGACGCCAGTAGGTGGCGACAAGTGACTGACTTTATGACTGTGTCACTGTACCGATTTGTTCAAAACACTGTTTATTCGGGAAGGAAAGTAATTTTTTTGAAAATCATTCTGATTCATTCATTCTGTTCATATATTCCTTTATGAGTCACTGAATCATTTTGTCAATCAATTCGTTCGACAACATTGATTCATTCAGTAACAAAGCCAGCACATGTAGCTGTCAAATTGATTCATTGCGATTAATCGCATCTAACATAGAAATGTTTGTATACATAATATGTGTGTGTGTGTGTGTGTATATATGTGTGTATACAGTGGGGATTTTGCAGGTTTGCCCACTTACAAAGCATGTAGAAGTCAGTAATTTTTATCATAGGTACACTTCAACTGTGTGACGTAATCTAAAAAAAAAAAAAATCCAGAAAATCACATTGTATGAATTTTAAGTAATTAATTTGCATTTTATTGCATGACATAAGTATCTGATACATCAGAAAAGCAGAACTTAATATTTGGTACAAAAACCTTTGTTTGCAATTACAGAGATCATACATTTCCTGTAGTTCTTGACCAGGTTTGCACACACTGCAGCAGCGATTCTGGCCCACTCTTCCATACAGACCTTCTCCAGATCCTTCAGGTTTCGGGGCTGTCGCTGGGCAATACGGACTTTCAGCTCCCTCCAAAGATTTTCTATTGGGTTCAGGTCTGGAGACTGGCTAGGCCACTCCAGGACCTTGAGATGCTTCTTACGGGGCCACTCCTTAGTTGCCCTGGCTGTGTGTTTCGGGTCGTTGTCATGCTGGAAGACCCAGCCACGACCCATCTTCAATGCTCTTACTGAGGGAAGGAGGTTGTTGGCCAAGATTTTGCGATACATGGCCCCATCCATCCTCCCCTCAATACGGTGCAGTCGTCCTGTCCCCTTTGCAGAAAAGCATCCCCAAAGAATGATGTTTCCACCTCCATGCTTCACGGTTGGGATGGTGTTCTTGGGGTTGTACTCATCCTTCTTCTTCCTCCAAACACGGCGAGTGGAGTTTAGACCAAAAAGCTCTATTTTTGTCTCATCAGACCACATGACCTTCTCCCATTCCTCCTCTGGATCATCCAGATGGTCATTGGCAAACTTCAGACGGGCCTGGACATGCGCTGGCTTGAGCAGGGGGACCTTGCGTGCGCTGCAGGATTTTAATCCATGACGGCGTAGTGTGTTACTAATGGTTTTCTTTGAGACTGTGGTCCCAGCTCTCTTCAGGTCATTGACCAGGTCCTGCCGTGTAGTTCTGGGCTGATCCCTCACCTTCCTCATGATCATTGATGCCCCACGAGGTGAGATCTTGCATGGTGCCCCAGACCGAGGGAGACTGACCGTCATCTTGAACTTCTTCAATTTTCTAATAATTGCGCCTGTAGCCCATCCCAGCCTTGTGCAGGTCTACAATTTTATCCCTGATGTCCTTACACAGCTCTCTGGTCTTGGCCATTGTGGAGAGGTTGGAGTCTGTTTGATTGAGTGTGTGGACAGGTGTCTTTTATACAGGTAACGAGTTCAAACAAGTGCAAGTGTATACAGGTTAATAATGAGTGGAGAACAGGAGGGCTTCTTAAAGAAAAACTAACAGGTCTGTGAGAGCCGGAATTCTTACTGGTTGGTAGGTGATATCAAATTAATTATTTAAAAATCATACAATGTGATTTTCTGGATTTTTGTTTTAGTTTCCGTCTCTCACAATTGAAGTGTACCTATGATAAAAATTACAGACTTCTACATGCTTTGTAAGTGGGCAAACCTGCAAAATCGGCAGTGTATCAAATAC
>CM077188.1:5298016-5405516 GCA_039654105.1 Coreius guichenoti | reverse complement strand
GGATGTGCATCCCACAAATCTCCATCAACTGCAAGATGCTATCCTATCAATATGGGCCAACATTTCTAAAGAATGCTTTCAGCACCTTGTTGAATCAATGCCACGTAGAATTAAGGCAGTTCTGAATGCGAAAGGGGGTCAAACACAGCATTAGTATGGTGTTCCTAATAATCCTTTAGGTGAGTGTATATACACACACACACATATACACACACATATATATATATATATATATATATACATACACATATATATATATATATATATATATATATATATATATATATATATATATATATATATATATATATATATATATATACACACACATACACATATACATTATATATATATATATATAAATAATGTGTGTGTGTGTGTGTGTGTGTGTGTGTGTGTGTGTGTGTGTGTATGTATGTATGTATGTATGTATGTATGTATGTATATGTGGCATGTTATGATGTTTATTACTAGTACACTTGTAAGGGTTATACCCATTATATTGCTTTTATTAATCACGTAATGTGCGCATCTGTCTCAGTCTTTGTCATTTCACGTCTATGACCTGAGAGTCATGTCGGTCCCTCCGTCCGCACAATTGGATCTTTCACACCCTCATGCAGCTTTGATGATTTTCAAAGCTTCACATCTTTCCTCCTGAGTTCGACAGCACAGAAACCAGTGACTGTGCATGGTGACAGTCCGGGCTAGTGAGTCGATGCAGGTGGTCATCCTTACCTTTCATCATGTCGCTGTTAGCCCGAGCAGAGAGGTACAGTGAGAGTGTGATGTTGGAGGTCAGTTTGTGTGTCAGCCCAGATCAGATGAGATGGGCTTTGATGTTCGGTGGGGGCCTGAGTCACTCAAGCAGCTCAGATCCAATTTCTGACCCTGTCCTCGGCACACGCACTGGGGTCAAGACTCAAATACCCCTCCGGCCTGTCAGGAGGGAGGGATTCTGATCCCTGCACAAACTCGGGACAACAGCAAATGCCAAGTAAGATTAGAGCCGTCGATATTAACCTGGGCGCACCACAAGGAATTAAAATGTCATATTAGGTGGGAGACTGCAGGGTCTGATTCGCTCATATCTTCCGTATGGCTGGATATTTACAGATTTCATGATTCAGCTCGATTCACAAGCTCTTGATTCAATTCGATTCCAATCTCAATTCAATATCAATTCATTTGGATATATATCAGGTACAGAACTGGTTTTTATGGCAAATTCACTGTTCCATTAAAAAAAAAAAAAAAAAAAAAAAAAAAAAAAAAAATCAGACTATTATTTCATATGCCAGGCTTTACAGGGTTAAAGAGCATAAAAACAGCATTTATTGTTTGAATTAAGTGAGAAAATTTACAGAATTTGAAAAGTGAGAAGAGTTTCTTATAAAAAGTAACAAGCACAAAGGTTATTATATGGCAGGTGTAAAAATAATGTTTAGTGCAGTTTTGTTCACACATCAACTGAAAACAGCAAGAGATCGATCTTAGGATTTAAGAATCAATAGAGATTGTTGAAATGAGGATTGATTAATCAATATTTTCAACCCAGTCCTAATATTCAGGGTCATAACAGGGACTCGCAAAACAGCTGTCGCGATCATCTCAGATAGGATACAGCCGTGGGTAATGCAACCGCGTCGACCAGCCGTCTCTGCCAGATGTGGCATTTCGCAGCGTTCCCGCCTAAATGGCTCCGATAAAGAGTTCACTTGTGCAGTCCGGAGAGGATGGGACCTGCATAAATGAGAATGGATGAGCCTGGCAGGCAATTCTCATTCAGTGATGGGCTCGGCCCAATAATGAGGTGGATCTCAATTATGCCGGCACGGCGCTGTGAAATGGACCGGGGTCTCCCACCCCGATGCCTCCGGAGGCTCTTCAAACCCCCTCATCCAAATTGAACTGATGGAGCAGAAAAGCCATTTTGATTTTTGTTCTCACCTCCGAAAACACGGTTTGGCAGTGATAATGCCAGGCTGCTGTGGGCATCTGCCATGCGCCTGTGAAGGGGGTCGGTGGGTCCCTATCGGACGTGCCGTATAGGGGCGTAATTGGATTTGTGCTGACAGTCTGTTGACACAGACATTATTAATTGGGGTGGCTGGATTGACACGCACTTAGATAGCCACATCATAAATGCATGAAATTCGGCGCGATAATTGCGATCGCTCTACTAACTGCGGTGGGCTTGATTAATGATGCCGTCATCAGCATATGCCAAATCTGACCTCACGGTTATCAAGTTAGCGGGCTAATCAGAGAAGAGGTGGGACGTCTATGGCTCATTCGCACTCAAAAGCAGCACTTGTTGAGATTGTTGAGGCTCTTCAAACGACTTATGACTCAGTTACCATTGAAACTTCCGGAGTAATAGAAGCAACAACTAAAAGCACAGTGGGATCACTAAAATATGGTCTATAGGCTTTGATTAAAGGGACAGGCTACAGAACTGGAAAAAAAGAAAAGTTTACTGTATGTACCAAGGATTTTTTTTTTGTGAATCTGCTCAACATGTTCAGAAGCACTCGTTTACAATCTCCTGCTTTGCCCATTCTTCCATAAAATGCATTTTCCCCTCACCTATCATTCAATACCATCAGATACAAGAACAGTGTCAAATATTTATTATAAATATTTTATGAACTGAGACTACAGGATGGTTTCTGAATATCAGCTCCATCTACTGAACCACAGTCAGACAGCAAATCCTTAGACTGTTGACAAAATAATCATATTTTGATGTGATATTTTGTTGTTTTTCTGGTGTTAACCATTAATTTTGAGGAAATAATCGAGAAATCCCAAATAAATGAATTCAATCATTAATATAGAATTGTTATTATTATTGGCAGAATGTAAGCACAATTACATAAAAACAGTAAACAAATAATATATATTTAAAAAAAGTATTTAGTTTGTGTGGCCTTGTTAACTGACTTATGTTTTCAGAAATATCCATCATTATAAGACAAAATACTAGCACAGAATTTTTTGTATTATTGGAAAAATTATGCACAATTATTTAAGTATAAAAATTGTGTTGACAGTCTGTTGTCTTTTTTCAAAAAAAATATTCAAAATTTGAAATTAGTTGGCACATTTGTGTTAAGAACATTCTAGTGATTATCTTTTTTGTTGCTATTTTCAAAACTACTGGCAGATAAAGTAGTATGAATGAAAGCTATAAAGAGAGAACTATGGGTACAGAGTCATCTATATATCTATAAATATGATTGTGTCCTACAGGTGTGGTGCCCAATAATCTGGGTCTACACAGCCTGCAACCCAGTCCAGTGGCTCCAGACAGCCAGGCTCAATCTCCCACACAACTGCAGTACCGCAACAAAGTCCAGCACCGCCGATTCTCCATGGAGGTGAGTACTGCATCATCTCATCCTTCTCCATGCTAAAGCACAGCCAAGTGCTCTTTCCAGAAGCTTTGATGGAGACCTAGTGATCCTAACAGAACAACAGAAGCTCTGCTTGTAATCTTATCTGAGTCCTTGCCAGAGGCACGAAAGCCTTGTTATCAAACGCTTTGTCTCTTTAAGGTGAGACCAGATTTAAAAAAAAAAAAAAAAAAAGTACTAAAGAGATGGCAAGTTTGTGTCTGACTGCTCTAAAACACTCCTTTACTATGGTAATCACAGTTTTATGAAACCCCCAAAAAGATGGGATAATGATAAAAAAAATTGAGATGGGAGGAAATATTATATTTCAACGCTTTTGTGCAAAACGTTTGCATTCCCCATTTTGTTATGGAAATTATATGAGGTCGGAGAAAAAAATATATTATAGTGCTTTAACGAACAAATGCAACATTTCTCAAGGGAACACAATACTTTTAAGAGGGAATGCAACGTTTCTCGTGGGAATGCAATCATTTTGGCGGAGAACACAGCGTTTCTCGTGGACTGCAATAATTTTGGAGGAGAACGCAACGTTTCTTGTGGAACGCAATGCTTTTGAGAGAGAACGCAACGTTTCTCATGGAACGCAATACTTTTGAGAGAGAACGCAACGTTTCTCATGGAACGCAATAATTTTGGGGGAGGACACAACGTTTCTCGTGGAATACAGAGGTCGGTAGAGTATCCAAAAACTGTACTCAAGTAAAAGTACTTATAGAAATATTTACTCAAAGTAAAAGTACTAATCTGAATAGTTACTTGAGTAAGAGTAAAAAGGTATCCAATAATAAAAAAAAAAACTACTTAAGTAGCTAGTTACTAGTTACTTCGTATCATACACTGAACAAAATCATAAACGCAACACTTTTGTTTTTGCCCCCATTTTTCATGAGCTGAACTCAAAGATATAAGACTTTCTATGTACACAAAAGGCCTATTTCTCTCAAATATTGTTCACAAATCTGTGTTAGTGAGCACTTCTCCTTTGCCGAGATAATCCATCCACCTCACAGGTGTGGCATATCAAGATGCTGATTAGGCTGGCCACAATAAAAGGCCACTCTAAAATGTGCAGTTTTATCACACAGCACAATGCCACAGATGTCGCAAGTTTTGAGGGAGTGTGCAATGTCCACCAGAGCTGTTGCCCGTGAATTGAATGTTCATTTCTCTACCATAAGCCGTCTCCAAAGGTGTTTCAGAGAATTTGGCAGTACATCCAACTGGCACATCCATCCGGCCTCACAACCGCAGACCACGTGTAACCACACCAGTCCAGGACCTCCACATCCAGCATCTTCACCGCCAAGATCTTCTGAGACAAGCCACCCGGACAGCTGCTGCAACAATCGGTTTGCATAACCAAAGAATTTCTGCACAAACTGTCAGAAACCGTCTCAGGGAAGCTCCTCTGCATGTTCGTCATCCTCATCGGGGTCTCGACCTGACTGCAGTTCGTCGTCGTAACCAACTTGAGTGGGCAAATGCTCACATTCGATGGCGTCTGGCACTTTGGAGAGGTGTTCTCTTCACGGATGCATCCCGGTTTTCACTGTACAGGGCAGATGGCAGACAGCGTGTATGGCGTCATGTGGGTGAACGGTTTGCTGATGTCAACATTGTGGATCGAGTGGCCCATGGTGGCGGTGGGGTTATGGTATGGGCAGGCGTATGTTATGGACAACGAACACAGGTGCATTTTATTGATGGCATTTTGAATGCACAGAGGTATCGTGACGAGATCCTGAGGCCCATTGTTGTGCCATTCATCCACGACCATCACCTCATGTTGCAGCATGATAATGCAGCTTCCTGGAAGCTGAAAACATCCCAGTTCTTGCATGGCATGTTGAGCATTGAGCATGTTTGGGATGCTCTGGATCGGCGTATACGACAGCGTGTTCCAGTTCCTGCCAATATCCAGCAACTTCGCACAGCCATTGAAGAGGAGTGGACCAACATTCCACAGGCCACAATCAACAACCTGATCAACTCTATGCGAAGGAGATATGCTGCACTGCGTGAGGCAAATGGTGGTCACATCAGATACTGACTGGTTTTCGGACCCCCCCAATACAGTAAAACTGCACATTTTAGAGTGGCCTTTTATTGTGGCCAGCCTAAGGCACACCTGTGCAATAATCATGCTGTCTAATCAGCATCTTGGATGGATTATCTCGGCAAAGGAGAAGTGCTCACTAACACAGATTTAGACTGATTTGTGAACAATATTTGAGAGAAATAGGCCTTTTGTGTACATAGAAAAAGTCTTAGATCTTTGAGTTCAGCTCATGAAAAATGGGGGCAAAAACAAAAGTGTTGCATTTATAATTTTGTTCAGTGTATATAGCCTATATAACAACAATACAATAACATGTTAATATTTAGATAGATATTGAATTTAAATTGTTATTATTATCATAATTATATTTCTTTGCAACAAACACAGAAGAGAAGCATAATTTCTGGCATCTGTAGCCCAAAAATCATTGCACATTCTTTGCTTTGTATAATATTAACATTTTGGATTATTAGACAATGTCAAAATAAAGTGAACCTGGAGATTTTTGCGTTCAAAGCGAACTGTAGTGTTTTGGGTTGTATGTAAATTTAGGAATAAGTACTGTTTGGCCACTCTAGGGATTAACCCTGGGTTAGTTTTTGGTTGGCCAGTTCATTGTCCAAAAGACCGGTGTTCATAGAGTTTGGTAATTCATATTGCGTAGTAAACCAAAAGAAGAACATCATTGTCCTGACTCTTATTTGTGTTATTTGAACAGTATTAAAAGCTTTTTTCGTAAGTTGAATACGGAAGGCGGCCCGATATTTTACTTTATAGCGCGTTGAATATGGATATTTTTCTTACAAAAACCCATCGGTTCGCTTCAGAAGGCCTTTATTAACCCCCCGGAGCCGTGTGGAGCACTTTTATAATGGATGGATACACTTTTTTGGGCTTACAATTTTGGGCTGCCATTTACTGCCATTATAATGCTTGGAAGAGCCAGGACATTTTTAATATAACTCTAATTGTATTCGTCTGGAAGAAGAATGTCATATAGGCTACACCTAGGATGGCTTGAGGGTGAGTAAATTATGGGGTAATTTTCATTTTTGGGTGAACTATCACTTTAACTGTGTCTAAGCAAAGATATTCGTTTTCAAGATGAACAGATCGCTGCCACTGCGAAATACTCACAAATTACCATGGGACAGCGGGTGTTCATTCATCTAATGTATAAATTGAGGTATATGTTAAAATATTACTAGTAATGTCATACTTTGTAGTAGTGTATCGTGGCGTAATAATTTTTACAACCAGTTTGGTTGTAAAATCTATGACCTGAATGAATTGAAATCGAAGGTAGCTCGTTCACAAACAGCATACACAGATCATACACTATTTGTTCGCCGGCCAGAGGAGAACTGGCACCCCGACTGAGCCTGGTTTCTCCCAAGGTTTTTTTTTTCTCCATTCTGGCCCTGAAGGAGTTTTGGTTCCTTGCCACCGTCGCCTTTGGCTTTTGGCTTGCTCAGTTGGGGACACTTACATTTCAACTATATTACTGATCTGCCCGCATTGACACTATATGATAATTGAAATTAGCTGGATGACATCACCGTTTTCACCAGAGCGGCTGTACAGCCGAATCAAATTCTGTTGCATTATTTTCCTGTTACCACTGTGAAGCTGCTTTGAAACAATTGCCATTGTAAAAAGCGCTATATAAATAAAGGTGATTTGATTTGATCTGATCAGATGTTCAACCATTAAAGATGTTCATCGCTGGCAAACAATAGGATGCATTTGCAGATTTGCCTTCAATTGACTGTAACGTTAGGTCCACAGCCACTTCATCCAACTCTCAATGTTCTTACATTTCCTGTTACGAGTGAGAAACCGCTTCAGACGATTCAGTGCGCCCAGGAAACTGAACAAATCATTCAAACTGATTCGCGAATCAATTCAGACAGTTTTGCCAACTTGTTTGATCAAGTCTTTGATCAGAATCGACTCAAAAGAGTGATTCATTTGTGAATGGGGCATCGCTCATGCCCTAGAAAAAAAGAGACAGCGCGCGCTTGGAATAACGTATTTCTTAACATGTATTGCATTAAACTAAAGTAACGAGAGGAACGTCGCCCAGTGTAACGAAGTATAAGTACAGTTTTTTCATTAGAAATGCACTCGAGTTAAAGTAAAAGTAACCACATTTAAATCTACTCTTAAAAGTAATATTTTTCCAAAAAGATACTCAAGTAAATGTACTTCGTTACTACCCACCTCTGGTGGAATGCAATACTTTTGTGAGAGAACGCAATGTTTCTCGTGGGAACGCAATCATTTTGGCGGAGAACGCAACGTTTCTCGTGGAATGCAATACTTTTGAGAAAGAATGCAAAGTTTCTCGTGGGAATGCAATTATTTTGGGGGAGGACGCAACACTTCTCGTGAAATACAATACTTTTGAGAAAGAATGCAAAGTTTCTTGTGGAAATGCAATACTTTTGTGAGAAGAACGCAGTTTCTTGTGGGAACGCAATAATTTTGGAGGAGAACGCAAAGTTTCTCGTGGGAATGCAATACTTTTGAGAGGGAATTCTAAATTTCTTGGGGGAACGCAATACTTTTGATAGAGAATGCAATGTTTCTCATTGGTGATCCTAACAGAACAACAGAAGCTCTGCTTGTAATCTTATCTGAGTCCTTGCCAGAGGCACGAAAGCCTCGTTATCAAACGCTTTGTCTCTTTAAGGGGAGACCAGATAAAATAAAAATAAAAAATTACTAAAGAGATGGCAAGTTTGTGTCTGACTGCTCTAAAACACTCCTTTACTATGGTAATCACAGTTTTATGAAATCCCCAAAAAGATGGGATGATGGTAAAAAAAAAAAGAGATGGGAGGAAATATTATATTTCAACGCTTTTGTGCAAAACGTTTGCATTCCCCATTTTGTTATGGAAATTATATGAGGTGGGAGAAAAAATATATTACAGTGCTTTAACGAACAAATGCAAAGTTTCTCAGGGGGACGCAATGATTTTGAGAGAGAACGCAACGTTTCTCAGGGGGACGCAATGATTTTGAGAGAGAACGCAACGTTTCTCAGGGGGACGCAATGATTTTGAGAGAGAACGCAACGTTTCTCAGGGGGACGCAATGATTTTGAGAGAGAACGCAACGTTTCTCAGGGGGACGCAATGATTTTGAGAGAGAGAACGCAACGTTTCTCAGGGGGACGCAATGATTTTGAGAGAGAACGCAACGTTTCTCAGGGGGACGCAATGATTTTGAGAGAGAACGCAATGTTTCTCAGGGGGACGCAATGATTTTGAGAGAGAACGCAACGTTTCTCAGGGGGACGCAATGATTTTGAGAGAGAACGCAACGTTTCTCAGGGGGACGCAATGATTTTGAGAGAGAACGCAACGTTTCTCAGGGGGACGCAATGATTTTGAGAGAGAACGCAACGTTTCTCAGGGGGACGCAATGATTTTGAGAGGGAACGCAACGTTTCTCAGGGGGACGCAATGATTTTGAGAGAGAACGCAACGTTTCTCAGGGGGACGCAATGATTTTGAGAGAGAACGCAACGTTTCTCAGGGGGACGCAATGATTTTGAGAGAGAACGCAACGTTTCTCAGGGGGACGCAATGATTTTGAGAGGGAACGCAACGTTTCTCAGGGGGACGCAATGATTTTGAGAGAGAACGCAACGTTTCTCAGGGGGACGCAATGATTTTGAGAGAGAACGCAACGTTTCTCAGGGGGACGCAATGATTTTGAGAGAGAACGCAACGTTTCTCAGGGGGACGCAATGATTTTGAGAGAGAACGCAACGTTTCTCAGGGGGACGCAATGATTTTGAGAGAGAACGCAACGTTTCTCAGGGGGACGCAATGATTTTGAGAGGGAACGCAACGTTTCTCAGGGGGACGCAATGATTTTGAGAGAGAACGCAACGTTTCTCAGGGGGACGCAATGATTTTGAGAGGGAACGCAACGTTTCTCAGGGGGACGCAATGATTTTGAGAGAGAACGCAACGTTTCTCAGGGGGACGCAATGATTTTGAGAGAGAGAACGCAACGTTTCTCAGGGGGACGCAATGATTTTGAGAGAGAACGCAACGTTTCTCAGGGGGACGCAATGATTTTGAGAGAGAACGCAACGTTTCTCAGGGGGACGCAATGATTTTGAGAGAGAACGCAACGTTTCTCAGGGGGACGCAATGATTTTGAGAGAGAACGCAACGTTTCTCAGGGGGACGCAATGATTTTGAGAGAGAACGCAACGTTTCTCAGGGGGACGCAATGATTTTGAGAGGGAACGCAACGTTTCTCAGGGGGACGCAATGATTTTGAGAGAGAACGCAACGTTTCTCAGGGGGACGCAATGATTTTGAGAGGGAACGCAACGTTTCTCAGGGGGACGCAATGATTTTGAGAGAGAACGCAACGTTTCTCAGGGGGACGCAATGATTTTGAGAGAGAACGCAACGTTTCTCAGGGGGACGCAATGATTTTGAGAGAGAGAACGCAACGTTTCTCAGGGGGACGCAATGATTTTGAGAGGGAACGCAACGTTTCTCAGGGGGACGCAATGATTTTGAGAGAGAACGCAACGTTTCTCAGGGGGACGCAATGATTTTGAGAGAGAACGCAACGTTTCTCAGGGGGACGCAATGATTTTGAGAGAGAACGCAACGTTTCTCAGGGGGACGCAATGATTTTGAGAGAGAGAACGCAACGTTTCTCAGGGGGACGCAATGATTTTGAGAGAGAACGCAACGTTTCTCAGGGGGACGCAATGATTTTGAGAGAGAACGCAACGTTTCTCAGGGGGACGTAATGATTTTGAGAGAGAACGCAACGTTTCTCGTGGGAATGCAATACTTTTGAAAGAGGAGTGTTTCTCATGGGAACGCAATTTTGGAGGAGAATGCAGTATTTCTCGTGGAATGCAATACTTTTGCGAGAGAACGCAATGTTTCTCGTGGGAACGCAATACTTTTGCGAGAGAACGCAATGTTTCTCGTGGGAACGCAATACTTTTGTGAGAATTCAAAATTTTCTTGGGGGAAAGCAATACTTTTGTGAGAGAACGTAATGTTTCTCATGGGAACGCAATAATTTTGGAAGAGAAAGCAACATTTCTCGTGGGAATGCAGTAATTTTGGAGGAGAACAAAACGTTTCTCGGGGGAACGCAATACTTTTGAGAGAGAATGCAAATGTTTGAGCATTGAATTTTTCCTCCCATCTTTTTTCCATCACTGTGTCCCCTTAGGGGCTCTGTACAGTTTTTTGGCAAAATAATGTATTATTCAAGATGTATTTCTATAACGCTTTTCACAATACAAATCATTACAAATATAAAAATAGAGAAAAAAGTGAATTATTCAGTGTAATCTGAAAATATAATTCATTGTAATTCTGTAATTCAGTGTCATATATATGTCTCACAAATATTAGTGCTGCATTCTACCTGCTAGAAAAGCGGATTCAAAATAAACCATGCCAACTGGATTGTCAAATGTCAAGAACAGACTAATCTGAGCCTGCACTAGGCTCCTGCCTTGATCATCTTCCTCGTTTTTCTCCTCTCTTCTATCATAATCATCCATGCGCTGATTCTATATCGGGTGTACGAGAGAAAAGCCTCGGTTGGAGGAGCATGAGAAAGATGGAGTCCATCATTAAATGGAGTGGAAGTATTACCTGTAAGTTAGTCCAGAGCCACAAAAGACAGACTCGGCATTCAGAGTGTTCTCTGCCTCGGCTGTCAGCTTTCTTATTCAGTGGCCATGAATCTACAGGGGGAAAATTGGAATGAATGTCCTCTCCCATTTTCAAATGCGACGGCTTCTTTCTGCTCTCGCGAACCTTTTATCTGCACCATGCACCTTTATTTTATTCCCACGGGCATGATGGGAGAGCACCAAGGAGAAAAGGAGGACTTTTTATTCCCTGGTTTTATTGAGAATCACTCGCTAGTTTTATTGCACGACCGTACAATCTCAGCCACAAGGCAGAACAGGAGGAATCACAGAAAATGCTCTCATTTTTCAGAGCACACAAGATTCCCCCTCATTGCTGTGCTATTTTTGGGCTTCGCCTAACCATGCCGATGAATCGAGTTACGAACTAACTCCATCAGAGCTTCTTAAATGCGAGAAGATCATTGGAGATACTTCAGCTTGTTGCACTATACAATATTTTGTCCTACCCTGCCTCGGCGTATTGAGATTACGCCAGAATCCTTTATTGAGTGAGAGTCTTTACACTGGACAAAAGGTGACAGGTTTTCTCATTGTCATGCCGAGTTCGCCCTGATAAGAATAGTCAGCTCTGCCTATAGGCGTAGAGTTGTGTTGCGCAGTGGAGAAAGCTGTCATATTCACCTTGACTCGCTGTGTTTTTATGTGTGCTAGCTGAACACTAATAGCTGACAGCTCTTTGATGTGTGTGCAGGATGTAACTAAGAGGATGTCTCTGCCTATGGATATTCGTCTCCCGCCAGAGTTTCTGAAGAAGTTACAGATGGAAAGCACTCCGCCATGCAAACCTCTCAGCCGCATGTCCAGAAGAGCCTCACTGGTTAGTAACCAATCTAAACTCACACAGATGATTAGTTACAAGTCTAAAGAAGGATATATCATAGTCTAAGCTATTGCTAATATCTACAGAGTAACCCTAATGCTCAAAATAATTAATTGGTTTGAGTAGGGTAAACTTAATCAAATTAACAAATTGATTCATGAGTATTTAGAACTTTTTTTAGTTAAAAAAAAAAAACAGACATTTTAAGTAATCTGAATTGTTTCATTGTTTTGAATTTTATGAAATGTTTTCTTTTATTTTAGACAAACTTAAATTGAACTGAAACTGGGCTGGGATTCCTATTTCCCAGCATGCTTTGCAATGACACTCGAAAGGGAGAGTAAATACTAAAATTATTTATATTTATTTATATAATGGGGGTGGGGGGGGGGGGTAATGAGTGAGCATGAGCTTGGTTTGAGAACAGCTATATGTTAAATGTTCAATATTGCCATACTCATTCAGCAATTGCTATGCTAATGCCATTAAAGTTTTGTGTTACCAATTAACAAGTAAGCATTTATTGAATTAGCTAGATAAAGCTAGCCAAGTTTCCACTACTAAAAACATTTAAATTGAGATTACATGATAATTAAGTTAAATATATGAATTAGCTTACTCAAATATTTCAATTAAAATGTATGAGTACAAAATAAAAAATCTTTTTGAGTTTTGCCAAATTATTCAGGTTTACAGTGTACTGATACAATACAACTTTTTCATTTAAAATAGAACAACAATATATTCATAAATGAAGAAGGACCAGTAATTATTTTCTTGGAACAAAATAGCTAGCAAAGTAAACCTGTCTACATGCACAAAAATTCTGTTACAAAACCATGAGAGCTTTGTAATAGTGTGCAGAGGCCTAGTTTTTTTGTCTGACAAAATCTCCAGCAAATGTATTTTTGCAGATATTGCAATCCCAGAATGCATTGCAGTATGTGTGTGGGGGAAAATGAGGTTAATGTCATGTACACTGTAAACCCGAATAAGTTGGCCAACCCTTCACTCTGGGCTACTAAATAATATCTATCATTAGCCATTGGCTAATAAATGCTTAGATTTTACTCGCCAGTGTGTGTGTTAGAGGCTAAGAATAAGTTTAGCATAGATATATTTTCACTCGATGAACACTCAGAGAAACAGTTATGCTCTCCATCAAGTGATCTGTCTATGTGAATTCAGCTCAACTGATGCGCAGCGTGCCTGTATTTGACGTACCATGAACTGTAGTGTGAAGGCGCACAACTCGCCGTCGCTTTGCCGAGAGCGCTGTGTTTCTCACACACGCGCGCACAGAGTCTTAAATACCACGCAGAATCGACACGCTACATGTAAACTATATTCTTTGTTGTATGTACCTTTCAAAACAACGGAGTTCGTTTGGAATTATTCAGCTTTTAAGAACAAGCAGAAGATATGCGGTTTCTCCGGTAGTGGGCGGGACTAATGCACAAACAGCAATCTCATTGGCTGGTGCTCATCTATTACCGTCACTGTTTTGAATTCAAACGAGTGAACGCAGACAACGTGATTAATATTCATGAACCCAGCAGCTCATCAATCCTTAGTTAGTTTTATATTGTTATTAGTAGTAGAATTAGTAGTAGAATTATTATCTTATTATTAATTACTATTATAATTTTTTACAGAAACACTGGATGACCAACAATATCTTAAGCACCACCACCAGTCCAAGTTCAGTTAAAATATCAAATATGCATTCATAAGAGTGTGTGTATGTATGTATGTATGTATGTATGTGTGTATATGTATATGTATACATATACACATACACATACACATATATATATATATATATATATATATTTTAGGGCTGTCAAAGGATTAATCTCGATATATAATATAGATGTAGATCTCGATATAGATGTATATTTGAATACACACACTTGTATATATTTAAGAAATATTTGCATATATATACACAGTGGGGAGACCAAGTATTTGATACACTGCCGATTTTGCAGGTTTGCCCACTTACAAAGCATGTAGAAGTCTGTAATTTTTATCATAGGTACTCTTCAACTGTGAGTGACGGAATCTAAAACAAAAATCCAGAAAATCACATTGTATGATGTAAGAAACCTTTGTTTGCAGTTACAGAGATCATACGTTTCCTGTAGTTCTTGACCAGGTTTGCACACACTGCAGCAGGGATTTTGGCCCACTCCTCCATAAAGACCTTCTCCAGATCCTTCAGGTTTCGGGGCTGTCACTGGGCAATACGGACTTTCAGCTCCCTCCAAAGATTTTCTATTTGGTTCAGGTCTGGAGACTGGCTAGGCCACTCCAGGACCTTGAGATGCTTCTTACGGAGCCACTCCTTAGTTGCCCTGGCTGTGTGTTTCGGGTCGTTGTCATGCTGGAAGACCCAGCCACGACCCATCTTCAATGCTCTTACTGAGGGAAGGAGGATGTGGGCCAAGATCTCGCGATACATGGCCCCATCCATCCTCCCCTCAATACGGTGCAGTCGTCCTGTCCCCTTTGCAGAAAAGCATCCCCAAAGAATGATGTTTCCACCTCCATGCTTCACAGTTGGGATGGTGTTCTTGGGGTTGTACTCATCCTTCTTCCTCCAAACACAGCGAGTGGAGTTTAGACCAAAAAGCTCTATTTTTGTCTCATCAGACCACATGACCTTCTCCCATTCCTCCTCTGGATCATCCAGATGGTCATTGGCAAACTTCAGACGGGCCTGGACATGCGCTGGCTTGAGCAGGGGGACCTTGCGTGCGCTGCAGGATTTTAATCCATGACGGCGTAGTGTGTTACTAATGGTTTTCTTTGAGACTGTGGTCCCAGCTCTCTTCAGGTCATTGACCAGGTCCTGCCGTGTAGTTCTGGGCTGATCCCTCACCTTCCTCATGATCACTGATGCCCCACGAGGTGAGATCTTGCATGGTGCCCCAGACCGAGGGAGATTGACCGTCATCTTGAACTTCTTCCATTTTCTAATAATTGCGCCAGCAGTTGTTGCCTTCTCACCAAGCTGCTTGCCTATTGTCCTGTAACCCATCCCAGCCTTGTGCAGGTCTACAATTTTATCCCTGATGTCCTTACACAGCTCTCTGGTCTTGGCCATTGTGGAGAGGTTGGAGTCTGTTTGATTGAGTGTGTGGACAGGTGTCTTTATACAGGTAACGAGTTCAAACAGGTGCAGTTAATACAGGTAATGAGTGGAGAACAGGAGGGCTTCTTAAAGAAAAACTAACAGGTCTGTGAGAGCCGGAATTCTTACTGGTTGGTAGGTGATCAAATACTTATGTCATGCAATAAAATGCAAATTAATTATTTAAAAATCATACAATGTGATTTTCTGGATTTTTGTTTTAGATTCCGTCTCTCACAGTTGAAGTGTACCTATGATAAAAAATTACAGACCTCTACATGCTTTGTAAGTAGGAAAACCTGCAAAATCGGCAGTGTATCAAATACTTGTTCTCCCCATTGTATAATATAAATAAAATAGTATATCAGTCTGGTGAGTAAACAAAAAAAAGTACTAGCCAATGGCGATTCTATTGCCAAGGTGTGCATAGAGGGTTGTTGGCAAAATTTAAGTTAAGAAATTCAAAGTTTAAGTAAGCAGAACTGGCAGATTTTTATTTTGTACTTAAACATTTCAAGTTAAGAACAATTAAAATGTATGACTTAATTTTAACTTAAAATTTCCATATAACCTCAATGTGAATATTTTTATTAGTATAAACTTAGCATTCAGAAAATGCTAACTTGCTAATTTGCCAACATGTTACCAATAGCATGCTATAGCACTTGCTGAATGAGTGCAGCAATATAAAAGCATTTAACATACTTACTCTCAAACCAACTTGTCACCATGACGGTAACTCTCCAAAAATTAACAGAAACTCTTCTAAACTAGCATAACAAAACATTAACCACTACTAAATCTCCCACTTAACGTTAATCTTGCACAAACATTATATAACGCTTAATTTTAGCATTTACTCTCCCTTTCGAGTGCCAATGGCAAAGCATGCTGGGAAATAGAAATCCCAGCCCAGTTTCAGTTAAATTTAAGTTAGCCTAAATTAAAAGAAATAGTTTAATAAAACAGTTCCGTTTACTTAAAATATATTAGTTCTGTGAACTTGAAAGAAAAAGAAAGTGCTAAATACTCATAAAAGTTAATTTGACTGAACTAATTTGTTTAATTTAAGTTTGCCCTACTCAAACCAATTAATTATTTTGAGCATTAGGGTTTACAGTGTATGACCACATAATATCTTACTGAGTACTGAAAAGAAAGATTATGGGATTAATGAGAATTTTTACATCCAGAACCCGACTGTTGCACTCTATAGCAATCCTTGATTTCAACTACGTCAAACCATCTGCTTTTAAACTATAGGCTATACTGTGAAAAGTGCTATACAAATAAAACTCAACAGGTTTATGCACTTTCACTGCGTTGGCCTAGCATTTCTGTCTACATTTGTATACTTGGCAAGCATGCCTCTCAGCTATAAAAATACACTGATTTATAACACAACATAAGGCGCATTTACAGTGCTGCTGCAAGAACTGCTATAGCAAACATTACTGTAAACGAACCATACCTGAAGCCCTTGCTCACTCCACTCCACATTAAACAATACTTACACTTTCAGTTCTAGCTCTTAAATGTGCTTATTTCCACACATTTTATTCATGCACTGCTTAAATCACAAACAATTCATAAATGTTTTCAACAAACCTTCTGGTAACACAGTATTCCATTCTTTTCCAGTCGGACATTGGTTTTGGGAAATTGGAGACCTATGTGAAGTTGGGCAAACTAGGAGAGGTAAGATGTTTTCTCTTCCCTGGGTGAAGAAAAAAAGATGCAAAAATTAAGAACATAAAACAGCAGTCTTCAAAATGAAGAATCAAATGTGTTCATTACGAGATTCCCTCCAGGCGATTACAGTGAATATGAGTCGTGTTGAATGTGGATTCTGATTTAATGGGCTTTTTTTTGGCATGAAGAGACATCAGTCTGTAATATGCTCAAAGCTGTACTGCGACCAGCCCGTCAATTTTCCATTAAGTGCAACAAAGCATGCTCATTGCAAATTGTGAGAAATAATGTACTACATACAACCCTGAGGAATACCATATCTAATGACTGTGTGAGGAAAAACCTGAAGTATTGGAAAAGTACTGGACACGGACTGCAGTGAATTCTCTTCAATAAAGAAACAAATAATGGTAAAGCGGGTTTCATATCTTTATATCAGCAGTTATAAGCGTTTTCATTAGCTTCTAAAAGGTGCTTTCAGCTCGGTGAATTTCTAGGCCTGGAAAAGTCGTGGAAATTAATAAAATCGTAAGAAGTCATGGAAATTCATCTGATGTGGTTTTTCTAGTTATGCTCAGCTCCCACATATTCCATCAGCTAGAAATTGCTCTTTGTGAGTGAAATATCTGTAATATCATATTTAAAATTCCTTATCCTATTATGCATGTCATTTAGCTAACACTTTTATACAAATCAATTTACAAGGATTATTATTATTATTATTATTATTATTATTATAAGTCTTCCTAAGTGAATGATGAGGTAGAGTTCATGGATCTAACCTAGCAAGGCTTTGAAACTTACCTACATTACAATTAATAATTTTGGGGTCAGTGAGTTTTTTGAAAGATATTAATACTTTTATTCAGCAAGGATGCATTAAATTAAGCAAAAGTGACAGTATAAACATGTATAATGTTACAAAAGATTTCTATTTCAAATAAATGCTGTTCTTCCTATTCAGAGAATCCAGTTATTTTTAATGGTAAAAACATTTTTAATAATATAACCACTGTTCTGTATTTCGATCAAATAAATACAGCCTTAATGCAAAAATATTTTTAAAAATCTTACCAACCCCAAACATTTTGAACACTTAGTGTACAACCGTTCAGTTAACAGCCCACATCTTGAACTACACTGTTCGTTAACCATCTCAAATTTTATATTCCTTTAGAAAAAGAAACATTTTGATACACTATTCATAGAAATGTTGAAAAGTTCATAAGTACATGGAAATATTAGTTTGATAAAACAGAAATTATGCTCAGCTCTAGCCAACATATGGGTACTCTCACCATGAAAATATTTTTAAAAGCAATAGCTCACCAGTTTTAATTTTCTAGCTCGTCCAAGCTGACATTGTGATTGTAGATAAAGAAGAAACCAAAGAAGAAACTAGATCAACACGCCTAAAGTGTCTAGAGACTGTCTGACGTTTCAGAGTATTCTAATCCAATGGATTGCAGGTCTGATATGCTTTCAGACATCAAGAATAAAAACAATGCTGAATGCAAAAATGCAATGCAACTACTATTATATATATATATATATATAAATTATTTATTCTACTATATATGTTGTTGTTGACATCAATGATCATTAGGGGTGTGACGAGAGTACATAGTACTTTTACATAGTATTTTTGAGAAATCCTCAATGATGAAATACATGACTAGAAAAATTGTTTGCAGGTGCATTTGAAATGTTTTAACTCATCATCTTGTAATGAATGTCATTTCAGTTCTAGTTTCTGAGTATGAATTTGCCTCATATGCAGTAAAAGACAACAATACTCAAGCACTGTAAAAGTTTTTGCACAAACTTAACTGACTGGCTTTTCTTTTTTTTTGATTGTCTCTTCAGACCTTAGAACTGCACATGATTTATGAGCTTCTACAACTTTTGACCTCCTAACTAAACTAAACAAATTGATCATAGATCAAGTGCAAACAATAAGTGCAACCATATTCAAAGTACTCAATATTCTCAATATTGATCTCGTCACACCCCTAATGATCATGTATCCAGTCAATCTCTACAATATTTTAGCACATCGAAATCGAGACATCTGGAAACCAAATGTTCAGAATTGGTCATATTTTTGGGTGTATGCAGTTTATGGTAATAATGATGCATTATAATGTTTGCTTTCAAGGACATTTCAATTTTCGTTTGTTTTGTAAGTTAAATCATTTTGGTGCTATATTTTGGTGTTATAAAGTAAAATATGGGTCCTGATCTATTCTGCACCACTTCTGTTTCCCATTTTTTTCTTCCTGTCACACAGGGCACATACGCGACGGTATTCAAGGGTCGCAGCAAACTCACAGAGAACCTGGTGGCTCTGAAAGAGATTCGTCTCGAGCACGAAGAGGGCGCCCCGTGCACGGCCATACGGGAAGGTAGCGTCCTTCTCTCACACAAACACAACTATTTCGAGCTCCCAGTTGTTCAAAAGCCAGATTGTCACGAAGAGTATACATTCTAAACTAGCGAGCCACAGGCGTCTTCTTCACCCACCCTGAATCGCTCCATCTAAATGAGATGGTGTACGTGAGAGGGGTTGCTAATGAAAGATGCTGATGTAAAGCAAGGCTGCCACCCAGTGGCTGCCGCACACATCTAATGCAGCTCATGCTGGAGGGGACATGCACACAGGCCCAGGAGATAACACAATACCATGATGCATTGCATTACAAAACATGTCAGGAGATCAATTCATTTATAGCTCTGGGACTTCATTTAAGTATAAACTTTGTTTCAGATCTAAGATTACTGCTCTTTTTTCTCAGGGCAAAAATCTGATATAAGCAGGGGACAAACATCAATTCATTCTCACTTTAATCTTTAATTGTTTTTCATTGCATTAAAAAAAAAATACTTAAAGAGGGGTAAATTAGAGCACTTACAAATTCATAAAATCACTAATTAGTAAAAAAAAGTAGTAAAATAACCCAAAAAAATATATATTAAGTAATAAGATATACAGACATCAAATATATGCATTTTATTAGTTCTAAGTCATTGTAGTTGAATTAATGATTTGTGTGCGTATATACATACACACACATATACACATACATATACTGTATATACATATACATAACATTATGACTGACAGGTGAAGTAAATAACACTGATTATCTCTTCATCACGGCACCTGTTAGTGGGTGGGATATATTAGGCAGCAAGTGAGCATTTTGTCCTCAAAGTTGATGTGTTAGAAGCAGGAAAAATGGGCAAGCGTAAGGATTTGAGCAAGTTTGACAAGTGCCAAATTGTGATGGCTAGAGGACTGGGTCAGAGCATCTCCAAAACTGCAGCTCTTGTGGGGTGTTCCCGGTCTGCAGTGGTCAGTATCTATCAAAAGTGGTCCAAGGAAGGAACAGTGGTGAACCGGTGACAGGGTCATGGGTGGCCAAGGCTCATTGATGCACGTGGGGCGAAGGCTGGCCCGTGTGGTCCGATCAAACAGACAAGCTACCGTAGCTCAAACTGCTCAAGAAGTTAATGCTGGTTCTGATAGAAAGGTGTCAGAATACACAGTGCATCGCAGTTTGTTGCGTATGGGGCTGCATAGACGCAGATCAGTCAGGGTGCCCATGCTGACCCCTGTCCACTGCCGAAAGCACCAACAGTGGGCACGTGAGCATCAGAACTGGACCACGGAGCAATGGAAGAAGGTGGCCTGGTCACGTTTTCTTTTACATTACATGGATGGCCGTGTGTGTGTTTATATATAAACACAAACATACATATAAACTGTATAGATATATGCATAAATACACATACATACATATTGTATAAAATCATTAAATAAAATGACTTAAAATACATTTTAGAATTTTATATATATATATATATATATATATATATATATATACACACACATATATATATATATATACATATACACACTCACCTAAAGGATTATTAGGAACACCTGTTCAATTTCTCATTAATGCAATTATCTAATCAACCAATCACATGGCAGTTGCTTCAATGCATTTAGGGGTGTGGTCCTGGTCAAGACAATCTCCTGAACTCCAAACTGAATGTCAGAATGGGAAAGAAAGGTGATTTAAGCAATTTTGAGCATGGCATGGTTGTTGGTGCCAGACGGGCCGTTCTGAGTATTTCACAATCTGCTCAGTTACTGGGATTTTCACGCACAACCATTTCTAGAGTTTACAAAGAATGGTGTGAAAAGGGAAAAACATCCAGTATGCGGCAGTCCTGTGGGCGAAAATGCCTTGTTGATGCTAGAGGTCAGAGGAGAATGGGCCGACTGATTCAAGCTGATAGAAGAGCAACTTTGACTAAAATAACCACTCGTTACAAACGAGGTATGCAGCAAAGCATTTGTGAAGCCACAACACGCACAACCTTGAGGCGGATGGGCTACAACAGCAGAAGACCCCACCGGGTACCACTCATCTCCACTACAAATAGGAAAAAGAGGCTACAATTTGCACGAGCTCACCAAAATTGGACAGTTGAAGACTGGAAAAATGTTGCCTGGTCTGATGAGTCTCGATTTCTGTTGAGACATTCAGATGGTAGAGTCAGAATTTGGCGTAAACACAATGAGAACATGGATCCATCATGCCTTGTTACCACTGTGCAGGCTGGTGGTGGTGGTGTAATGGTGTGGGGGATGTTTTTCTTGGCACACTTTAGGCCCCTTAGTGCCAATTGGGCATCGTTTAAATGCCACGGCCTACCTGAGCATTGTTTCTGACCATGTCCATCCCTTTATGACCACCATGTACCCATCCTCTGATGGCTACTTCCAGCAGGATAATGCACCATGTCACAAAGCTCGAATCATTTCAAATTGGTTTCTTGAACATGACAATGAGTTCACTGTACTAAAATGGCCCCCACAGTCACCAGATCTCAACCCAATAGAGCATCTTTGGGATGTGGTGGAACGGGAGCTTCGTGCCCTGGATGTGCATCCCACAAATCTCCATCAACTGCAAGATGCTATCCTATCAATATGGGCCAACATTTCTAAAGAATGCTTTCAGCACCTTGTTGAATCAATGCCACGTAGAATTAAGGCAGTTCTGAAGGCGAAAGGGGGTCAAACACAGTATTAGTATGGTGTTCCTAATAATCCTTTAGGTGAGTGTATATATATATATATATATATATATATATATATATAAATACATTTCAAGTTTTATTTACAAATAAAAATAATATACATATTAATTATACGTTTCTGTGAATAGCAAATATTTTGGATGTTTATGAATAACAAAAAAAAAAATTTCAGTATGAATTATTACAAAGCAACACTTACAGCAGTTATCTGTATAGCTTTTCTTATTTGAATGAAAATTCTGCATCCTGTTTGGCTCGATTTAAATTCAGGAACTGGATTAGCATTTTAATTTAATTCTGAATGTTGCACAACCCTGCTGGAGGTTATTGTTGTGGTGGCTCATTGTCATATTCTTGTTGTGTTGCAACAGTGTCCCTGCTGAAGAATCTCAAACACGCCAACATCGTAACACTCCATGATATCATCCATACGGACAGATGTCTCACCCTTGTCTTTGAGTATCTGGTAAGCCACGTCACACAGCTTTTCTTTTGAATGTTATCACAACAATAGCAGGCTTTAGGTGAGCTCTTACGCCAGCCTTTTGTCAATCCCATGATGCTTTGTGGTACTGGGTGAATCGGTATTTGAAGTATTTTCCTCTTCATCTATTATAAGCAACCCTAAAAAGGGCCGTTTTGATGTCATAACCAACTGTCTTTGCAGGACAGTGACTTGAAGCAGTACCTCGACAACTGTGGAAACCTAATGAGCATGCACAATGTGAAGGTAACAGCTCTCCCGCCATCAAACCATCAACAAGTTTACCAATTAAAAGTAAACAGAGCTGTTCCAAACCCTGTTTACATAGACAGCTACCTTCTAAGACAGCATCCTAATGCAAAATAGCACAAGAGAGACGTGCCTCACAATTGATTCTGACAGAGTCTGACATGTTAACAAGTTTTTAAGATAACAACAACAACAACAAGCAATTTGTCAATTGATTATGAGCAAAACACTGCTCGACAGCATGATCACAACCAATCAGAAGATATGTTTAAATGTAGAGTTATAACGAGCAGGATTTTGCACCAATGAGATTTCACTGGGCGAGGATACCAAACAGACCCAGAGAAGCAACAGCGATATTAACAAGATCTCATTTGTGATTTTTCTTTTTTTATAGGGAAGACTTTGATGGAAATTAGAGCATTGGAAACCCATAATTGACTAATTAGTTTGTTCAAATGACTAATAAGTCAATTAATTAAAGAAAATTAAATATAAATGAAGTGTAGATCTCTAGGTGACATTTCAAACACTGATTAACAGCATCTAATGATTTGGAAATAGGCCATATGTTTTATGATAATGGAGAATTTAAACTGCAAAATTAATAAATTATTAAAACCTACACTTACAGCAATAATAAACTTTTCTAATTCGGTAGCTAATAGCTTTTTGCATGACACTTTATCATGATGCGCCTGAATAAAATTCAGTGTCAGGCATAAAAAAGCATGTTTAAAATAAAATAAAATAAAATAAAATAAAATAGTAACACTTTAGTTAAGGGACCAATTCTAATTATTAACTAGTGCTTGCTTAGCATGCATATTACTAGGATATTGTCTGTTTATTAGTACTTATAACGCACATATTAATGCCTTATTCTGCATGTCTATATTCTACATCCCTTAATCCTACCCAATACCTTAACAACTACCTTACTAACTATTAATAAGCAGTAATTAGGAGTTTATTGAGGCAAAAGTCGTAGTTAATAGTGAGAATTGGACCCTAATCTAAAGTGTGACCAAAATAAAATAGTAAAAAGTATTTACACAAACTTCATCTATATTTGTCAGTATTGAATTAAAAAGTATAGTTAAATTTACTCTCAACTTCTGAAAATGTTGCAATGCATTCTGGGATTGCGTTATTTGCAGTAGATACATGTGATGTTGCCTTAAAAAAATGAGGTATCTTAGAAGGCAGCTGCCTACATTTTGGATGCAATAAAATGCAGTCTTTGTTGGTAGTTCAAGTTTTAGAAGCACTAACATCCGCCTTTCTGTCCTTGTAGATATTTATGTTCCAGCTTCTTCGTGGTTTATCATATTGTCATAAGAGGAAGATTCTCCACCGGGACCTGAAGCCTCAGAATCTGCTCATTAATGACAAGGGAGAACTCAAACTGGCAGACTTTGGTGAGACTTTCTTACAAGGCCTAAATATTCACAGATGCGATTACTTTGGTGTGCTGTACAAAGAATATCTAGATGTTTTTTTAGCACATTACCTAGCAGTGGTCTCCCATGTGACTCCTTATATTGGCTCTTGGCTGGGATTCTTCCCAGCAACGTTTGTTCATCGCCTTAACTATCCGTCTTATCTTGCTTGTTAAGGTTTGGCCAGAGCAAAATCAGTCCCAACAAAAACCTATTCGAACGAGGTTGTGACCTTGTGGTATCGACCCCCTGATGTTCTACTGGGCTCCACGGAGTATTCCACACCGATAGACATGTGGTAAGACGTTTCTCACATAAACCGCTGCTAGAATACATTGAACATATCCGTGCATATTGCATAACAGTACAGTATGGCATCGGCCACAATGTGCTGCTAACATTATGAAAGCATGAAGCAAAACTATTGATATTGTTCATACACAGTGCTCACAGACTAGAAAAAAAAAGCAAAACTAGGCTATAATATAAAACTATAACTCCTAAGCATAAAAATATAGCCATATCTAGAGACCAGAATATCATATACTAGAAAGCGGACTCTTTTGGCAACATCCCAGAAAGCACACACATACTGTAGCAACTTAACCATTTGCATAGACAAGTTTACCAATTTAATTGAGAAATTAGTTAAATTATTTTAACTATGTACATTAAAAATAAAGCTTGTAAAGTATTTGCATCTCCTTGATTTTACTTAAACATTTTCATAATGTTTCTTTTTTTTTTTTTAACTCCTTAGACGTAGCAATCTGTTAATGTGAAAACAATTACATTTAATTGATTAAAAAATATTCCTAGTTGCAGAACAAGCAAGATTCAATTAGTTAAAATGTATGAGATTGGTTTACATATAATAAATTGGATTTATTGATGATAAATATATATAAACCTGGTTGTGCATTTAAACACATTGAATTTAATAGTGCTACTATCTAAATCTCATTCTCAGTAGTTTTATATATGTATGACTGAGAAATACGCATCACGTGTAATGGATGGAAATTTTATATGCAATTAAAATACATAACTCAAATACAGGATTAAAAATGTATTAAATGTGGTTAACATGAGACAACTATTATTTAGTGTTGTCAAATCGCATCTAACATAAAAGTTTGTAAATATAACGTGTGTGTGTGTATACACATATACACACACCAACTTTTATGTTAGATGTGATTAATCCAAATGAATTGATTTGACAGCACTACTATTATTATTATGAAGTGTTTTAGAGACGATAGCTGGACTAAAATTGTCATTAATAGAACGTTTTTGCTTTTTCAGCACTCAAACACAATCAATTTCAGTCTTTTTCATTTATTTATCATCTCATGTCCAAAGAACTAAATGAATGGGTTCATATAACCTTTTGTTTTGGTGGGGGAAAAAAAATCCCATTTATGAACTTTATGAAATAATACATCAAACCACCTTTTGATCATGCCAAAGAGCTCTTGACTGTTGCTCAGTCCTCCAGAAGAAACATTAAGTTAGAAAATTGAATTCTGTCTTTCCTGACACAACCTTTTAACGTCACATACACACTCTGACACGCGCTCCTCAGGCAACCTTGGATAGCTGACACGGACATAAATGCTTTTTTAAAGCTAAGCCGTCCTGTTCGATAAAAATACTGTGTTGTTTAATCCTCAGGATTAGTCCAGTGGGCTAATCAATCCAAGCGTGACAGCAGCCACGTGTCTTTCCCGTATCTCCACCTCACAGCTTTTCCGAGACAACCCTCCAGTCAAGCAGATGTCAAACTGTGATAGGAGAATATTCCTAGATAAGACATCTGTGACAGTCCTGATCTGATATATTCAAATGATGTCTGCAGGGTTCATTTAAAAGATTTGATGTATAGAATAACAGCACTGAAATTAAAAGAGATTTTATGATCATAACAGTACAATGATGGATGTCTCTGTATGACTAGGGGAGTGGGCTGTATCATGTACGAAATGGCAACGGGGCGTCCCATGTTTCCTGGGTCGACTGTCAAAGAGGAACTACACCTGATATTTCGGCTCATGGGTAAGAGAGACATTTCATGTCATTTTAATTATGTATAAATTAAACTACACTGCTATATGTAAACATTTTGATCTTTAAACACCAAAAGGTGGCATTTATTGGTCATTTATGGCACTTAATATTCTTCATGTTGGTTGAAAATATAAATTATATAGTAGGGATGCACCGATATGAAAATTTTGGCCGATACTGATAACAGATAATTCTTTATATTTGAAGCCGATATATTTGAATCCAAATGTTTATATAATTTTTGAGAGCCTGATTACAAAAACATCACTCATTATAATTTTTTTGTAGCCTATATGACAGACTTGCACTGCACATGTTGCACTTAACTTTATTTTCCTTTCTGAAGTGATTTTAATCATATTTCAAGCAATTCAAAACCATCATGGTAAACAATGCGCATCTGAAGTGTCTCATGCTGAAGGAAATAATTCATTATCGGCTATAATATATTGGCCAAATTTTCTTATCGGGCTGATTTGACAACATTAAAAATGAACATATCAGCCGATATTGATATGGTGGCAGATATATAGTGCATCCCTATAGCCATATCTAGAGAATATCATACACACTAGAGGGTGGTTTTCAATTTAAATTAGGCAAAATTATGTATCTGTCTAGTTGAAAAATTATACAATACCATTCAAAAGTTGGTTGGTAAGGTTTTAATGTGTTTTTGGAGTCTCTTATGCTTACCAATGCTGTATTTATTTGATCAAAAATATAGTACGAATAGTAATACTGCAAAATATTACTATAATTTTTAAAACTTTTGTTTTCTATTTAAACATTTTAAAATGCAATTTATTCCTGTGATGCAAAGTTTCTGAATTTTCTGAAGGATCATGTGACACTGAAGACTCTCAGTGTCAAATGATCCTTCAGAAATCATTATAATATGCAAATTTTAAAGTGAAATAGTCACTTTTGATCAATTTGTGTCCTTGGTGAATAAAAAAAAAACATATAATAATAACTTAGCAAAAGAGTTTTAAATACTTCACTACTCTAGCCTGCCAGACTTTTGAATATCGGCATAAAAACAAAAGTTTGCAAAGGTTTTTATAAAACAAAAAATGTTATTTGATGCTAACGGCACAGAATTTGGTTATTTTCACAAAAATAACTTGTCAGATTCAGTGATTACATGCTCTTCAAAATCACTCGTTCCAGTAACCAGCTATCTTGTTAACATGACAACCTGTGCACTTTGATCACAGCCAACCAGATCATTGCTTGCCAGATGAACAAAACAATCTGCAATTTTTTTTATGCAATATGCATCGGCGGTCAGTGAACAGACTGCGGGTGGTCCATAGGTGCACGTCTGAAGCTTAATGTTGGTCTAATTATCTCACTGTAGGACACATACTAAAAAACAACTTTTTTCCCGTATCCAGGCACCCCAACTGAGGAAACCTGGCCCGGAATCCCAGCTAATGAGGAATTCAAATCCTACCTGTTTCCTCAGTACCGAGCACAAGCGCTCATTAATCATGTGCCCAGGTACCACAGAAACACTGCAGACTGACTTGCATGCAACAGGACTAGCTTTTGGCTCCTTAGGGTTAAGGAGCCTAACCCTAACCCTAACCCTTGCAAACAAAAACACACTTGTATCTATAACCAACATTAGAGGACCACAGTATGTTTTGGAGACTTTGCATGCTATGAATTACACACTGCCCAGCCAAAAAAAAAAAAAAAGTCGGTGTTTGGATTTAAATAGGGAAATACTTAAAGGGATACTTCACCGATTAGCATTAAGCTTTGTATCAGTAGAAACCCGGTAGTATATTCGAATGACCGTGCTTCCCTCCCTCATGTCCCCCTGAGACGAGAGATTTCTGTATTTTGTGTCTGGAAAAAAACCTCAGATGACGCAAAAATCGTCATTTAGCGTCATCAGAGGCTTTTTTGGCCAGAGGCTAGAGACTACAGCCAGTAGTAGGACCTAGTTCTGCATGTTTTCAGCCTGCCCATAGGGGATGGGATCTCACTCACAGAATGTACAAATAGTGTCAGACATCTTTTTTTTGAAGCTAAGCTAACAGACTCTTGCTCTGTGGAGAAAGCTGAGTAGTAGGCTAACCACGATGGCAGAAGGGGATTTTGAAGATCTGGTGCGCGATTCCGATGCTCGTGGCTACCTGTACGAGCCGCAATACAGCGAGGAACAGTTGCGGATGATGGAGGAACAAGAGGAGGCTGGAGCAGCTGCTGCAGCAGAGGAGCAAGACCTGCTTGGCGGTCAGGAGGAAGAGCCCAGGCGGACTGGTGGTGTCAGTGCTCTCGCTGTGCGCCTGTGGAAACAGATAGAGTCTCCTATTACTGTTGCGAATTTCAGCGATGCTATTCAGCAAATCAACTAGTAGCCTAGTTGTATAATTTCTTCCGATACTGCCCTCTGTAACCGGTAGTCATGGCTTGGGAGTGGCCTCGTAGGGCAGCGAAGCAAGTGCATTCTGGGAGTTGTTGTCTTTCATCCACGTGAGCCAAAAATACAATTTCTGGCTTTTCTTTTTCTTTTCTTTTTTGGCCAGGCAGTGTAGATGGTGAATTTTGTAATATACAAGCTTTTTTTCCCATTTCAAGGCTTGACACGGAGGGGATAGACCTTCTTTCGGCTCTGTTGATGGTAAGTGAATTAATCTGAAACATCAAAAATGTTGGCTTATTCTGATGTGAGCTACTGTACTAGACTAACTACTGTACTAGACCACTGTACTAACATACTTCATGCAAGTATGCAAACACAAAGTGAACACTTGGCCAATGCGTCGCATGTGTGTGGCTTCAAACATACTCCAAACTGAATAGAGTTACCGCTTAATGTTTGTGCAATTAAATCAGATGAGACACTATTCAGGTAACTAGCAATAAACATATCAAAAGCTAGCTTGAATATCATTTATGCACTTGCATTGAGTACAACTTTACTGAAAAAGCAGATTTCCAGTGTACACATCTTTCCTTTTCTTGGAATGTCGAGGCAGAGCCAATACAATATGAGACAATAGATTTATGCAATAAGCAATTTGCCAGTCTATGTCAGATGTCCCTTGCAGGGATGTACTGAGAATAGTCTAGAACCACACAGATACTTAGTCAGCGGTGGTACCGTTTAGAAATTCCCTGCTGATGAAAGAGGTCATCGGAAGATGATATATGGCAACATAGCAGCATGACTGGCATCACAGCACAGATAAAACAGGAATATTACTGCCTATTTTGATAGAAATGTGTAAGCAAATCACTACCGATACATCTAATAAAGTGTCCATTTATTGTTAAAAACACTGCTATCCAAGAATCATGATTCTTAACGGATGATAACAATAATGTTGAGTATGCGACCAACCATGCATGCAAATTAGTTGACATACTGATATTCATGTCATGCAGATAAATGCCACCATTTGGTAGGTCTCCAAATAGCACCCAACAACGCCATTACAGCCCCATGAACTTACGTCACGACAACACTTCATTTACATCATCTCAAGCAATAAACAAATTCCTGGAACATTTCAAGCCTGAACAATAAATGTGACCATTCCGATAACAAAATTAATTATTTTTAATAATAACAATTATAGTGTCAATAATAGATAAATTAATAATATTTGGTAACACTTTACAACAAGGTATCATTTCTTAACATTAGTTAATGTATTAACTAACATGAACTAACAATGAGCAATACATTTGTTACAGTATTTATTAATCTTTGTTAATGTTAGTTAATTAAAATACAGTTGTTCATTGTTTGTTCATGTTAGTTCACAGTGCATTAACTAATGTTAACAAACACAACTTTTGATTTGAATTATGTATTAGTAAATGTTGAAATTAACATTAACTAAGATTAATAAAGTATTGTTCATTCTTAGTTTACTTAGTTATCTAATGTTAACAAATGAAACCTTAAAGTGTTACCTAATATTTTTTATTATTATTAACAAAAATGTTTATGCCATTTTTGCAAAGGTGTTTCAATTATTAATGATTTATTTACAGATTAATTAAAATATCAACTATTAAATCAATTAAAATAGTATTGTTATTACTATTAATAAATAATAATAATTAATAAGCTTATTGTATACACACACACATACACATACATACATACATATATATATATACACATACATACATATACATACACACACACACACACACACACACACACAGTGGGGAGAACAAGTATTTGATACACTGCCGATTTTGCAGGTTTTCATACTTACAAAGCATGTAGAGGTCTGTAATTTTTATCATAGGTACTCTTCAACTGTGAGAGACGGAATCTAAAACAAAAATCCAGAAAATCACATTGTATGATTTTTAAATAATTAATTTGCATTTTATTGCATGACATAAGTATTTGATCACCTACCAACCAGTAAGAATTCTGGCTCTCACAGACCTGTTAGTTTTTCTTTAAGAAGCCCTCCTGTTCTCCACTCATTACCTGTATTAACTGCACCTGTTTGAACTCGTTACCTGTATAAAAGACACCTGTCCACACACTCAATCAAACAGACTCCAACCTCTCCACAATGGCCAAGACCAGAGAGCTGTGTAAGGACATCAGGGATAAAATTGTAGACCTGCACAAGGCTGGGATGGGCTACAGGACAATAGGCAAGCAGCTTGTTGAGAAGGCAGCAACTGTTGGCGCAATTATTAGAAAATGGAAGAAGTTCAAGATGACGGTCAATCTCCCTCGGTCTGGGGCACCATGCAAGATCTCACCTCGTGGGGCATCAATGATCATGAGGAAGGTGAGGGATCAGCCCAGAGCTACACGGCAGGACCTGGTCAATGACCTGAAGAGAGCTGGGACCACAGCCTCAAAGAAAACCATTAGTAACACACTACGCCGTCATGGATTAAAATCCTCCAGCGCACGCAAGGTCCCCCTGCTCAAGCCAGCGCATGTCCAGGCCCATCTGAAGTTTGCCAATGACCATCTGGATGATCCAGAGGAGGAATGGGAGAAGGTCATGTGGTCTGATGAGACAAAAATAGAGCTTTTTGGTCTAAACTCCACTCGCCGCCTTCTGGAGGAAGAAGGATGAGTACAACCCCAAGAACACCATCCGAACCGTGAAGCATGGAGGTGGAAACATCATTCTTTGGGGATGCTTTTCTGCAAAGGGGACAGGACGACTGCACCGTATTGAGGGGAGGATGGATGGGGCCATGTATCGTGAGATCTTGGCCAACAACCTCCTTCCCTCAGTAAGAGCATTGAAGATGGGTCGTAGCTGGGTCTTCCAGCATGACAACGACCTGAAACACACAGCCAGGTCAACTAAGGAGTGGCTCCGTAAGAACCATCTCAAGGTCCTGGAGTGGCCTAGCCAGTCTCCAGACCTGAACCCAATAGAAAATCTTTGGAGGGAGCTGAAAGTCCGTATTGCCCAGCGACAGCCCCAAAACCTGAAGGATCTGGAGAAGGTCTGTATGGAGGAGTGGGCCAAAATCCCTGCTGCAGTGTGTGCAAACCTGGTCAAGAACTACAGGAAACGTATGATCTCTGTAATTGCAAACAAAGGTTTCTGTACCAAATATTAAGGTCTGCTTTTCTGACGTATCAAATAATTATGTCATGCAATAAAATGCAAATTAATTACTTAAAAATCATACAATGTGATTTTCTGGATTTTTGTTTTAGAATCCGTCACTCACAGTTGAAGTGTACCTATGATAAAAATTACAGACCTCTACATGCTTTGTAAGTGGGCAAACCTGCAAAATCGGCAGTGTATCAAATACTTGGTCTCCCCACTGTGTGTGTGTGTATATGTATGTATGTATGTATGTGTAATTATATATATATATATATATATATATATATAGGGTTTTTTTTTGGTCTGATACAGATTTTAAAATAATTATAATTTTAAACTAATTATAATTGATTGATTTTAATTGATTAGTAGTTGATTTTTTTTTTTTTTATCTGTACCAATCATTTAAAATCAATCAATTCTAATTAGCATAAAATTTTTAAAATCTGTATTAAATTATAATTTATATATAATCTATATATGCACAGTTGTTTTGCAATCATATTAATAATTTAAAATTAAAATTTATGTTTTACAGCAAAAATTCTTAGTATTATATACTGTCAAAACTGAGAAAAAAATAATCATAAGAGAAATAAAAAAATTCACTACTAATCAATTAAAAATGATCTGTACTAATTATTTAAAATCAATAAAAATGATCTGTACTAATTATTTAAAATCAATCAATTATAATTATTTTAAAATCTGCACCAGACCAAAAAAATAAAAAATAAAATAATAACAATAATAATAAATATAAATATAAATATATACACACACTGGTTAACCTCTAGCATGACTTTTATGTGTGAGATTTCTAACAAGCACACAGCACATGTGCAGAGGCCAGTGAGGTGATGTTTAATGCCATGGTCCTGCAACTGTCCTCAGCTCCCACAAATCCCCTGGTGAAAAAAGGCCCTTGTTAAGAGTTTCGCTGCCGAGACGGAGTGAGCTCAGAAGCTAATTATGGTGTCAACTTCCCCTCTCTGCCTGCTCTCCTCCAGGTCCAATTAGTTTGATACAGGCAGGGGTGTCAGGCGCAGAGCATTATAGTGTTATCAAAACAGAGGTAAACAAACGCAGGCTGACACCTCGTCGCTTCACTTAGGTACAGGAAAGAGTAAGGACCTTTCAGAGGAATAGTGTTCAAGATTATGTTGGGGGAACAACTGAACAAAGAGGGGTGCGTCAGGCTAAAGACTCTTTCAGAGACTCAGTGCTAATCACAGCGCTTTGGCTGTAGGCTACACATGTACGTTGCATACAATAAGGCATACTGTGAATACTGTAAATACGTGCTTAAAAAGGGTTTATAAATGTGCCTAATAAAATCTGCACCTACAAACTGTAGCACTGCAGCTGCCCTTGTGTGTGTGTAAACATACTTGGCAATAAAGCTCTTTCTGATTCTGATCAATACAATATACCCTGATGGTAATACCAGTTATGATTAGTTTAATTTAACAACAATAGACTTAATGGGAGGTCCTCACAAGCAGGTTTAGATTGTGTGCGTTTGAATTTCAGTAGAATATGCTGCATTTGTAAAGAAACGTGAATGGGTTTCTCTCTTTCTCTGTGTGTTCTGATGGCACACGCAGCTTGAGTGCGCGCTGACCTGTCATTATGATGAAAGACCACGGAGCGCGCGATTCGTTAATGGTGACAGCGGCCTTAATGAGTCCGAACCGTGCACCTGTTTCTCATCAAACCCCGCTGACTGATCGCGCTGTCAGCCTCACACAATGCGCTCTGAACGCTCTGCTCACTTTAAACAACGCCAAACTTCGCTGGAGACAATTTTATAACTTTGTGTGAGATGACAGGAGGATGATGGGTGCTTCATTATTTAAAACTACTTTATAGCGCAGGGATCAACAAGTCCGGGGAGCTGTGCTCAGATCGAGTCATTAGTGAAGAGCACGCACGACAGGAATGATCAGAGCAACTGGAACTTGTGCGCGCTCTAGTGCACAAAATGGTGAAAAAAATACTATATTCAAAATACAAGTTCTGTGATTTTTAGTGCATCTACTGCACTTCATAAAAACGATAAAAATTATATCTTTAAACTATATTTGTAAATATATTCAAAATAATGTGTAAATTAAAATATATAAATATTCAAATGTGTGTCTCTATAATACATACTGATTGATATATATATATATATATATATATATATATATATAATTAAATAATCATAATCATATATGGTCAATTATGTTTAATATAAATGGAAATATTATGAAATGTTATATTAATAAACATTTATGTTATATAATTTTTTATAATATATATAATAAATAAAATTATCATAATATATGGCTAATTATGATCACTATAGATCGACATGTTATGAAATATACACACACCTATATACAGTTGTGGTCAGAATTATTGGCACCCCTGATAAATATGATCAAAGATGGCTGTAAAAATAAATCTGCATTGTTTATCCTTTTGATCTATCATTCAAAAAATGCGCAAAAATTAAACCTTTCATTGAAGTAAAAGAATGGAAAGTCAGAGGAAAATCACATTATGAAATAAATGTTTTTCTCCAAAACACGTTGGCCACAATTATTGGCACCCCTAGAATTTTTTATGAGTAAAATATCTCTGAAATATATTCCCATTAATATTTATATTTTTTAGCACACCAGGGAGACTAGGAACATGAAATTGTCCAGCTATGATGTCTTGTTTCACAGGATTATAAATATGAGGAAACACAAAGGCCAAATTCCCTTAATCATTCATCACAATGAGTAAAGCCAAAGAATATAGTTCTGATGTGCAGCAAAAGATTGTTGAGCTTCATAAAATAGAAAGTGGCTGTAGGAAAATAGCTAAAGCATTGAAAATTCTCATTTCCACCATCAGGGCAATAATTAAGAAGTTCCAATCAACTAAAGATGTTACGAATCTGCCTGGAAGAGGACGTGTGTCTATATTGTCTTAATGCACTGCGAGGAGGAAAGTTTGAGTGGCCAAAGACTCTCCAAGGATCACAGATGGTTGCAACAGAATTGCAGAGATTAGTTGAGTCTTGGGGTCAGAAAGTTGTCAGACATGACCGGAAATTCAAAAGGGACCTGGTTCTGTGATCAGATGAAACTATAAAAAGAGATTTTTGGCAGCAAATCCACCAGATGGGTTTGGTGCAAACAGGGATAAAAAGTACCCCATGCCCACGGTTAAAAATACCGCTGGATCTTTAATGTTGTGGTCCTATTTTTTAGCTGGAGGTCCTGGACATCTTGTTCAGATACATGTTATCATGGATTCTAGCAAATACCAACAGATAAAAAATCAAAACCTGACGGCCTCTGCTAGAAATCTTATAATGGGCCGTGGTTGGATCTTCCATCAGGACAACGATCCAAAACAAACATCAAAATCAACACACAAATGTGTCACTGAGCACAAATGTGAGTCCCCTGACCTGAACCCTGTAGAAAATGAGTGGGCTGAACTGAAGAGAAGAAGCATCAACATGGAGCTGGGAATCTGAAGGATCTGGAGAGATTCTGTATGGAGGAATGGTCTCTGATCTCTTGTCAGGTGTTCTCCTCGGGCATTATGGGAGAAGACTCAGAGCTGTTATCTTGGCAAAAGGAGGTTGCAAAAAGTATTTATAAAAAGGGTGCCAATAATTATGGCCAACGTGTTTTGGAGAAAAGCATTTATTTCATAATGTGATTTACCCCCCACTTTCAATTCTTTTACTTCAATGAAAGATTAACAATGCAGATTTATTTTTACAGCCATATTTGATCATATTTACCAGGGGTGCCAATAATTATGACCACATATACATATATATATATATATATATATATATATATATATATATATATATATATATATATAAAAATCATAATATATGGTTAATTGTGGTCACTATAAATTGAAATGTGAAATGTTAAAATAATATACATATATTCAATTTATATATTTATGTAATAATTTTATATTACTTTTTATTTACAATATATATAATAAATAATAGAATAAAATTATCATAATATATATTATGATCACTATAGATCGACATTATGAAATACACACACACACACACACACACATATATATATATATATATATATATATATAAAAATCACTATATCTTTTTTTTTGTGGACCATTTTAACCCTAATATTAATCTAGATCAGAAGCATACATGCACAGCACAAAGACACGAAAAAGTTCCAATTAAAAACCCATAACTCTCTGTTTTCCCTCTATTTTTTGTTTTGCTCCCTTTCAGTACGACACAAGGCGTAGGGTTTCAGCAGAGGCGTCTCTGACACACTCGTACTTCCTGACGCTGGGCGAGAACATCCACTCCATACCTGACAGTGAGTTCATCCCAACATTTCCATCATTTCTACAGAGTCTGCTTATATAACATCACCTCAACAGAAGGGTTATAATCTGTCTTTTACCTTGGCAAAACAACAAACAACAATAGATTTGCTTTGATCATCATCCTCTCTAGCCTCATCTGTGTTTTCACTGAGGGAGATCCAGCTACAGAAGGATCCGGGACACAAGAGTTCAGTATTCCAGCCTCCGGGTATTCAATTCCATTGCTTTGACATCACTCATCTCTATATTTGCAGAGCGCAACTTGATCATGTGTAGTCATGCATAAGGCACATTAATCACATCTGCAAACCTGTAAGACTTAATCGAGCATTAATACCTGCCTACCTGCACTCCTGCAGATCTTTCTAACAATGGGTTGTTTTCTCCAAATCCAGGTCGAGGCAAGAACCGCAGACAAAGCATTTTCTGAGGAAAAGAATCAAAGTGGTGTGCATGAAGAGATCAGCAGAACAAAATCATTATGAAGGAAAAAGCATCCAAAACGTGCATGCATGCATCCATTCATATACACACCAATATATTACAGTCTGGACTGAATAGAAGTAAATCATAATATTAGCTGGTTAAAAGTGTAACCAAGACTAAATCAAATCTCTATTGCAGTCTCGTTCAAACCTAAAAACCATGCTGATCTTGACACTCGGAGCTAGGATGCTCTATGGAAAGGCATTTAAAGCGTGTCTAGACTCTGGAGACGTAGATCTGAACACCTCAAAGATTTAGATTTAGTCATTTAATTTGTGTGTGTGTGTAACATGGTAGCTTCATATCCTACTTTTCCCACTGAGTGAAATTTCCTTCATTTCAGTTTGGGGTTTGACTTGTTTTGCCATACGTGTTTGATTAGTCACTGCACATACTTTCAAACATTCATTCGTTACTGTAATATTTTGAATATTTGTCATGATACCATTGAACTTCAGCTACTAAAGGTGCTGTAAGTGGATTTTACCTGTTTTGCAAGCAAAATAAAGGCCCATTCATACCAAAGACAATAACTATAACGATAACAGGGTTCGTACAGATACTGTCAAATGAAATTCAAGGACTTTTTAAGCACTACTTTTATGGTTTTCAAGGACTACTATCAAAAATTGCACTTATCAAACAATATCTTAATATATCAAACTCATTTTTAAACTCAAATTACAGATATAAGGTATCCATAATACAACTTACAACCTATTTAATAATAATAATAATAATAATAATAATGTGTATATATATATATATATATATATATATATATATATATATATATAAAAAATACAAGGTTTATTATTATTCAATTTCTATTATTGTAGAATTATCTTATTGTCTATCCTTATTGAATTCTATTATTGTCTATTATTGTTAATATAATATTTTATATTATAATATTGGCGTACTTCGTATCAAGAAAATGACTGATGGGGGTTTATCAGACAGCCTGAGTGTTAATTTTACGTGAAAAGATTGTATTTGTGTTTTTTCGAAAAAAATTAAACACTAATTTCATATATATTTTATTTAAATAAGTTAAGCAATCAAGTATCTCTTTATAAATATGGCCATTTTCAAGAATTTTCCAGGACTTACATTTCAAAAAGTCAAATTCAAGTACTTCAAGCACCTTGTACGAACCCTGTGATAAAGATATTGTTCTGAAAATCGTTTTGAATATAAAAGAATATCAGAGTTCTACGTCGGCACAGAGAAACAATATCATTGGAATCACTTTCAGAAAAAAAATTTTTCCAGCTGATGAATGATTAAAACATTGACAGCCAATCAGAATCCACCCTGCTTTGAAGAGCTTGAGCATTTAAAGCGACAGACGACAAAACTGCAGCATCGAGATTGTCTTGTTTGTTCACGATATTGTCTGCTGGTGTGGACGCTATTATAGTTATAACTATAGTTATCTTTCTTGGTGTGAACGGGCCTGTTTCATATTGAGCTACTCCAAAAGAAAAATCACTTACAGTTTCTTTAACTAGCTACTAATTTACGAAATCATCAAAAGGTGCCTTCTGCAGACCAAAAAAGATGATGGGGTCCAATTTTAGCCTTTCGAAAATTGAAGTAGATGGTTTTTCTCAAGGATCTAGCTCCTTTCAAGTAATTGCACATGCAGATATTAGTTGTGCCATTTTAGCTAATTGCTACTCTGTATTTGCACATGGCATGCAAGCGTCCTGGAATTGAAACCTAATGTTGTTCACCTTCTCCTACTGTATCTTGTAGTTTTTTTTTTTTTTAAATGAGAGCACTATGACTCTTTATTGTAAGTGGCACTGAGCAAATGCTAGCTTTGCAGTGGAAAGAAATGAAAAGTTTGATCATTTAAAAGCCACCAGGGAACAGAAATACTGACTGACAAAGAAGAAATTCTATCAAATATAATGACTTATGAAGATTTAGTTTAACATCACTGCAGCAGCGGGACTAATTTATGTTTTGTGTTAAATGAAAAATATTTTAAATACTCTATTGAAAAGAATTAATATATAAATATATGTATTTTGACAAGTGTTTTCTTTATTCTCAGTGAACTTTTGCCAGAAAAAAATAAACTACGGTATTAAATGATCTTAGATGATGTCTAAATGTTTTATAAAAGATTTAGATTTTTGTATGAAATGTGATATTAAATATTTTGTGTCATTTGTCTATATGATATTCTGAAGATGAATGTATTGTGACTGCAAAAATGCCAAAAGTAATTAAATAATAACTAAATAAATTATGGAGTTGAGTTGAACTATGGGAATGTTACTGCCCTCGTCTCAAACAATAGTCTCACTGTCTTACATGGTGCTGTTTGTCATTAGTACACTTCACAAAGTAAACTTAAAATAGGATTTGCTCTAAGTGTTTACTGACACTTGGGCAGCCAGATTAACCGGTGTATAAATTAATGTGGGTTTGTGTTAACCTAGTTGTAACAAAAGACATAGGCCTATAAGAACGTGTCGGACCTGTCAGAAGAAGGTACGCTTAATATGAAAATATAAAACAAAAGAGTCAAAATATGGATGTCGCCTCAAACAACCGCGCGTAATTTCTTACCTTCAAGTGTATTTGGCTTTGATGACGAAATGTTGAGAAACACACCTGTTGCACGGAAAAGTTTGAATGTTTGAATCTTTATAGCGAATCATTTTGTTGGAGTGAATCGGTTCGCTTGAGTCATTAGTGGATGGTGTTATTTTTGGGCACAAGCATTGATCTCCCATAATTTTAGCGAATCGATTCGCTTTAATGGGACCGGTTCGTTCACTCAATAGCGTTCTAAAAAGTCGTTTATTGTAATTAAATATTTAGTTAAATATTGTTCGTCATAGATTTGTAAATTGTAGTAGGCTATATATTGTGTCAAATGTTGCTGCGAATCCAATATGTTTTGTTGATTTTAATTTATGTAGCCTATAAAGCAGGCTCCAGCTCCACAATATAATTTCCCACGGCTTTTCTTTGCAGATAAAAACACACAGATAAGATACCAGTAACATACTTGACACTTAACATCTTTTTATCAAAGCGTCTCCACAAACGAGTCGGTTTGACCGAATCTTTCAAAAGAACCGATTTGAATGAACAACTCGTTCGCGAATCGTACAAGCATCATTCCGCGTTCACTCTGAACACGCGACTCTCAGTTTGGACAAGTTTTCTCCTGCCTAGCGTGAATTGCGCTGTGTAAATGCTGAAGAAATACCTCAGAAACTTTCTCCAGTATGAAGCATCTTCTTAATGAACGGATCTGCGCTTTATTCCGCAGTAACTGGCAGCATACTTTCACATACTGGAGTGTGTTCTTCAGTTTTGGACTCTGTGTCGCTTTTCTGGGTCCGACCATTCTGGACCTGAGATGTCAGACTCAGTCCACCCTACAGGAGATCACTCTGGTCTTCTTCTCACAACAGTTTTTCCTCTTTATTGGAAGCACCATCGGTGGTTTCTTCAGTAAAACGTAAGTATTGTTGAGGGATATATACAGCAGTTTTCGTGTCATAAGATTTAATTGGACCTTAATGGAATATAGAATTATATTAGCCTATAAAATTCCAAATAATTTTAAATCTGAAAAAAAAATGAAATTGTTACCCCTAAAGAGATACACTTCCCGGTATAAACACTTGCTCATTTTAACCATAAATACACTGCCGTTCAAAAGTTTTTGACAGGTAAGATTTTTAATGTGTTAAAAAACAGTAATATTGTGAAATATTATTAAAATGTAAAATAACTGTTTTCTATTTGAATATGTTTTAAAATGTAATTTATTCCTATGATCTAAGCTGAATTTTCAGCATCATTCCTTCAGTCTTCAGTGTCACATGATCCTTCAGAAATCATTCTAATATGATGATTTGCTTCTCAAGAAACATTTATGATTATTATCAATGTTGAAAACAGTTGTGTAAAACATTTTTTTTTAGGATTCTTTGATGAATAGAAAGTTCAAAAGAACAGTATTTATCTGAAATAGAAAGCTTTTGCAACATTGTACTAACCGTTCAAAGTTTTGGGAAAAAACTTAAAGAAATTAATACATTTATTCAGCAAGGATGCATTAAAATGATCAAAAGTGACAGTAAAGACATTTATAATGTTACAAAAGATTATATTTAAAATAAATTTTGTTCTTTTGAACTTTCTATTCATCAAAGAATCCTGAAAAAAATGTTTTACACAACTGACACTGAAGACTGGAGTAATGATGCTGAAAATTCAGCTTTGATCACAAGAATAAATTGCATTTTAAAATATATTCAAATAGAAAACAGTTATTTTACATTTTAATACTATTTCACAATATTACATTTTTTTTGTATTTTTAATAAAATAAATGCAGCCTTGGTGAGCATAAGAGACTTCTTCTAAAAACATTAAAAATCTTACCGATCAAAAACTTTTCTGTACTATCTATACTGAATAAAAAAAAAAATGGACCTGTTATATGTCAACTTCCCTTATATAATATTGTATTTACAAATGTGGTTTTTACAGTTTTAAGAAAAGTATTTACCAGCTTACTTCCTCAAAATAAAGAGGAACTGAAAAAGAGGGCTTTCAAATTCAAAATTTGGCCTACACTGGAAATTGTTTTTATTATGGCAGATAATTTACTGTATGATGCTGATATTAAAAACCATTCTGCTTTGTGTGTAATCTGGATTCCTACACAAAATCCAGTGAAATGAGCCGTCAAAACAGTTTACTCTTATAACCTTGCATAGAAAATAAGCTCTGATATCATCTGCCTCTAATATAGACCATTCAAATAAATGTTGATCATGTAAATATTGTAGTAAAAAAGTTTTTTTTTTTTTTTTTTTACTTTGCATAGACTTATTTGATTGAACTTACCTTATGAACATTTTTTTGAATGAGCATGTTAAACTTGTGATGTCAGATGTTTTGTTTTTGTTTTTCCCTCCTATATTGCATCTTGTAACTTCCTCATGAGATAAGGCATTTCAAATGTGTCCTACCCATATCTAAATATGATAGTAAACTGTTTTGCAGCCTTTAATCTTTGTAACAGATATCATTATCAGATTTCTTTGGGACGGATCAGTGTCTGACCCATCCGTGGCCTCGGTCTGGAAAAGCCTGTAGTGGTCATGTGCTCATTAAAGTCGTGCTTTCTCACTTATCTGGGACTCGAGCCATAAAAACACACGCTGGCCTGCTGTTGTTTTGCCTGACAGATAAAGAAATGCACTTTCATTTTTGCAAAGTTTGCCAAATATGCTTTTCGCAGGAAAGGTTTGGAACAGTATTTACTCATTTAAAGTGACTTAACTTCACATTCAAGGAAGAACTCAGTAATTTTTATATGTATAAGCAAATATTTCCTTGGCATAGTTTACACTGTTGTTTATATTTGTTTACAGTTTGTTTTGTAGGTTACCTTAGACCTTACATTACTGGAAATTTTCCATGTGTAGTATTGACTGAAAAACAAGTAAAACCATGCAAATAGAAGCTAGCATGGCTGTAGCAATAGTTAGTACTCTCTTTCTCTTGCTTTAGTCATGTTTTGACCCTCAGATCTCCTTTAATTGCTTTTATTTGGAAACTTGTGCGCTCTGATAGTCATATTACTTTATCTCTGTGGATTTGTGTATAGTTGTCTTGTAAAAGATCTTTATCTCTTTTTTTACAGTCCTGCATATACTTAAACAGAGAACATTCTCCATGTTTACTTTTGCCTGTTTTGCTTTATGGTGATAGAGTTTGTGGCACGAAACTTAAAGGGATAGTTCATTCAAAAATTAACATTCTGTCATTAATTACTCGGCCTCATGTTGATCCAAACCCGTGAGACTTTTGTTCATCTTCAGAACACAAATGAAGATCTTTTTGATGAAATCTGAGAGCTTTCTGTCCCTCCATTGACAGCTACACAACTACCACTTTGATGGTTTAAAAAGTTCATAAAGAGATCGTAAAACGAATCCATATGAATTGAGCTGTTTAGTCCAAATTTTCTTTAAAGACTCAATCGCTTTATGATGAACAGATTGAATTTAGCTTTTATTCACATTTAAACATTTATCAACTCACACATCAGTTGTGGTAAACAGAAGCTCAAGCATGTTCACTTGACATGCGAAAACCAATGAGGTTTATTCTCGTGTTACACAGCATGTTTGAGCTTCCGCAAGAACCAATGAGATTCATTCTCGTGTTACGCAGCACGTTTGAGCTTCAGCAAGAACCAATGAGGTTCATTCTCGTGTTACGCAGCACGTTTGAGCTTCCTCAAGAACCAATGAGGTTCATTCTCGTGTTACGCATCACGTTTGAGCTTCCACGAGAACCAATGAGGTTCATTCTCGTGTTACGCAGCACGTTTGAGCTTCCTCAAGAACCAGTGAGGTTCATTCTCGTGTTACGCATCACGTTTGAGCTTCCTCAAGAACCAATGAGGTTCATTCTCGTGTTACGCAGCACGTTTGAGCTTCAGCAAGAACCAATGAGATTCATTCTCGTGTTACGCAGCACGTTTGAGCTTCCTCAAGAACCAGTGAGGTTCATTCTCGTGTTACGCAGCACGTTTGAGCTTCAGCAAGAACCAATGAGGTTCATTCTCGTGTTACGCAGCACGTTTGAGCTTCAGCAAGAACCAATGAGATTCATTCTCGTGTTACGCAGCACGTTTGAGCTTCCTCAAAAACCAGTGAGGTTCATTCTCGTGTTACGCAGCACGTTTGAGCTTCAGCAAGAACCAATGAGGTTCATTCTCGTGTTACGCAGCACGTTTGAGCTTCAGCAAGAACCAATGAGATTCATTCTCGTGTTACTCAGCATGTTTGAGCTTCTCCAAGAACCAATGAGGTTCATTCTCATGTTACTCAGCATGTTTGAGCTTCAGCAAAAACCAATGAGATTCATTCTCGTGTTACGCAGCACGTTTGAGCTTCCTCAAGAACCAATGAGGTTCATTCTCGTGTTACGCATCACGTTTGAGCTTCCACGAGAACCAATGAGGTTCATTCTCGTGTTACGCAGCACGTTTGAGCTTCCTCGAGAACCAGTGAGGTTCATTCTCGTGTTACGCATCACGTTTGAGCTTCCTCAAGAACCAGTGAGGTTCATTCTCGTGTTACGCATCACGTTTGAGCTTCCTCAAGAACCAATGAGATTCATTCTCGTGTTACACAGCACGTTTGAGCTTCCTCAAGAACCAGTGAGGTTCATTCTCGTGTTACGCATCACGTTTGAGCTTCCACGAGAACCAGTGAGGTTCATTCTCGTGTTACGCATCACGTTTGAGCTTCAGCAAGAACCAATGAGGTTTGGACTAAATTTGAACGAAAGTCTTTTACGGGATTGGAACGACATGAGGGTGAGTAATTAATGACAGAATTTTCATTTTTGGATGAACTAACCCTTTAAAACTGGTAGAAAGTAAATGTGTCACGTACCCATCTGCTATCAGTATCATTTGATAAGCCATGCAAACAGAATTTAATTGGGCCAAGGTGAAAATAAAGTCAGAGACGCCAGACAGAACAACTTTTTTTCAAAAGACTCACCTGAGGCTGTTTCAGGTGGGATCTGTTTGAAACTTTTCTTTATATATAACATACTACTAAACGTGCTCAGTCACTTTTTCCACTATAAAAAGTTTTAACTCTAAAGAAATGCGTTTGCGTATTTTGCATGCCACCCAACCCTGACTACTAGTACTATTACTTTTTATGTATTTTTGTTAATGCCTTATTTTTAAAACACAATGTCCTATTTGTTTGTCTCAGGCTTGTTAGTTCTTTGTCAGCTTTGGCTCTATCCACCCTCATCATCTCCGTGGTTTTTGCCGTCATCCCACTATGCCATAAGCTGCTCCTGTTGGCGTTTGCCATGGCGGTGTCTGGTCTTGCCATGGGCATCATTGACACCATATCCAACCTACAACTGGTCAAGATCTACCAGAAAGACTCCACTGTTTTTCTGCAGGTTAGTGTATTCAGTCAAATAGTATCTTGTCTAAATTGCTGTGGTATTTCAGTTCCATTCACGTCTAAATGAAGTCCTTGCACGCAATGTACTCGGATCATTTGCTTTAAACAGAAAATGATGTTGTTTTTTACCCACCCTTGAAACCTGTTTGACTTTTACAATAGGAGTACAATGGGAGTTATTATGAAAATGTAAGAGCTATTCCTTCCAAAAGCATGATGATCACTGAAAACAATTTTGCTTGGTTTGTTTAAAAAAATACTACTACCTATTAGGCCAGGATTTGAGCAAATTAAATAAACATGGTAACTCGAGTCTTATATCATATATTTTTCTATTTCTAAAAGAAGTCTCTGATGCTCACTAAGGCTGCGTTTATTTGATCAAAACTACAGTAAAACTGTAAAATATTACTACAATATAAAAAACTTTTAATATATTAATATATATGTCAAATGTAATTTATTCCTGTGATCAAAGCTGAATTTTCAGCATCATTACTCCAGTCTTCAGTCACATGATCTTTCAGAAATCATTCTAATATGATGAATTGCTGCTCAAGAACAGCATTTATTTGAAATATCCTAACTTATAGTTATTATTATTATTATTATATAGTTTTAAAATATATTTTTTTATAAATTATGATGTTGTTTTTTATTATATAGGGCACAGAGCATGAGCAATGTGGCACACTACACTGTTTTTCCTCATTGAATACAGTGCTTACTCATTAAGTCATTAAGTAAATCTCATTATATGGCAATTCATGATGGCTTTCAACAGATTTTACACTTGAACTCATCACTGACCATGAGGTTCATTCTCATGTTACGCAGCACGTTTGAGCTTCCGCAAGAACCAATGAGGTTCAGTCTCATGTTACTCAGCACGTTTGAGCTTCAGCAAGAACCAATGAGGTTCAGTCTCATGTTACTCAGCACGTTTGAGCTTCAGCAAGAACCAATGAGGTTCATTCTCGTGTAACGCATCACGTTTGAGCTTCAGCAAGAACCAATGAGGTTCATTCTCGTGTAACGCATCACGTTTGAGCTTCAGCAAGAACCAATGAGGTTCATTCTCGTGTTACGCAGCACGTTTGAGCTTCAGCAAGAACCAATGAGGTTCATTCTCGTGTAACGCATCACGTTTAGGCTTTAGCAAGAACCAATGAGGTTCATTCTTGTGGAATGAACCTCTTACACTTGAACTCATCACTGACCATGTTTAGTCATAATTTTGGGGGGGAAACACTCCCAAGAAATTAAACTTTGTAGTGAATGATTGTGGGTGTTAAATTTAGCATTTTAAAGTATTTATATTTAAGGAGATGATTGATATGTAGATTAAAATGTAGGTTCATTTGAGCTGATGTGTTTTTCTCATCATTGGCATTCATCCCTCACACATACAGAATGCAAAATGCATTTTATGGCATGCTATCGGAAATTTCCTATTTCCCACTTCTGAAGTCGTGATTACAAGCTCATCGCATTCAAATGCTTTGTTGTCGGAAAGAACAGAAATCATGGAGGTTCATTCTTGTGGTTCATTCTTGTGGAATGAACCTCTTACACTTGAACTCATCACTGACCATGTTTAGTCATAATTTTGGGGGGGAAACACTCCCAAGAAATTAAACTTTGTAGTGAATGATTGTGGGTGTTAAATTTAGCATTTTAAAGTATTTATATTTAAGGAGATGATTGATATGTAGATTAAAATGTAGGTTCATTTGAGCTGATGTGTTTTTCTCATCATTGGCATTCATCCCTCACACATACAGAATGCAAAATGCATTTTATGGCATGCTATCGGAAATTTCCTATTTCCCACTTCTGAAGTCGTGATTACAAGCTCATCGCATTCAAATGCTTTGTTGTCGGAAAGAACAGAAATCATGGAGGACGCCAGGTTTATTCTTCCTTATTTATTGGGAAAATCTTATTAAAGCCAAAATGATATTTAGAGTCCCATTCATTGACAACCATAAACATTCACCACGCTATCTAGATCAGATTCTGGTATTTCAGTCAAATATTTTGCTGTGTATAAAACATACAATATACTTCAAATGGTTATTCATATAAGTAAATATGCACTACTTTAACGACAATACAAGGTGATGTAAAAAATTAATAATAAATAGTAGTCATAACAGCAATCGTTCTCCCCCTCACCATGTTTAAAGTTTATGGCACGCCAAAGGGTTAAAAATGCTTAACAAAAAGAAATATTTAAGCAAATCACAGCTGTAATCTAATCACACTCACAATAGATTTTTTTTTTATATTGATATTTCTTACACAGCTTGTTTATTTATGCTCTGCCAATTAAATACATTGAGAAACAGAATTTCTGCTGTTACACTAGCGCTCTTGGAATGCTGTTTGTACAGTCATATTATAGGAAAAATTTATGAGATAAACTTGCACAATACTTTCATGAGTTAAAGATTTACTGAGTGTAATCAAACATAATCGATCTCTTTTCACACACTGATTCTGTTTACAGTCATATTGAAGTAATATGTAACAAAAGGGCATGACTTATTGATTTTACCATGGTTAAGAGTGTAGTTGTAAAATTACTGTAGTGCATATCTTGAGTGGTTTATTCTGTTTAAAACATATCAATATTAAAAAACACCAGGGTTGTTATTAACTAAAATGATTGAAAACATTTTTGATAATTGAAATAAAGCTAAAATATAAAATAAAATAATAAAAAAATAAAATAAAATATTAAGTGAAAAAATAAATGAAAATTTGAAATGTTGCCAATGGAAATAAGTAAACAAAAATTATGTATATATTTTCTTGTAATATTACCATTTAGGTTTAATGTATTTTTTTTTTTTTAATTTCATTTTAATAAAAGTATGGCATAAAAATGTAAAAAATTGAAATGAAAACTGGAAATAAAAACTAAAAGCTGATTAAAAATATAAATAAAAACTAATAGAATATAAATAATGCTAAAACAACAATCGATAACATATCAATGTTCAATAAATAATATAATTTATTATTTTTCATTAGGTTAATTAGCATTATAGGCTGTTTCAAGCATCATTGAATCTTGGCATATAAACATATCAATATTAAAAACACCAGGGTTATTATTGTTAACTAAAACTATTAAAAACATGTTTGTTAATTGAAATAAAGCTAAAATAAACAAAACAAACTAAACGAAATTAAATGTTAATTGAAAATTAGAAATGTTGCCATTGGAAATAAGTAAACTAAAACTGAAATAAAAAATAGCAAACCTAAATAGTATTATTACAAGAAAATATATACACCATTTTCATTTACTTTTAATAAAAGTATGACATTAAAAAAGTGAAAATTTAAATGAAAACTGGAAATAAAAGCTTATTAAAAAATATAAATAAAACTAATAGAATATAAATAATGCTAAAGTAACACTGGATAACACATCAATGTTCAATAAATAAATAATATAATTTATTATTTTTCATTAGGTTAATTAGCATAACTATATAATTGAATCTTGGCGTATTAATATTTCATCACAAAGCGAGCATCGTTCAACAGCTTTAAACACACATCCAATCAGACTTTAGAAATGTGTTTTATAAAGTTGCTTTAAAAACTTTTGCTTTGTGAGAATCTTGTATCAGAAGAACATCATCGCTGATTCTCCTTCTCATCTCGTTTCTCTCTCTGATCTCTTCCAGGCCCTTCACTTCTTTGTAGGTCTCGGGGCGTTATTGAGTCCCCTCATCGCTGACCCCTTCCTGTCTGAGACCAGCTGTGTGATTGGGAACAGCAGCGCCAATGCAACATCGTTAACGCATCTGAGGAACAAGCTCGCAGGCAGACATATGCACGAGTCCAGTGTCCACCTCCACATCGAGGGAGAGGTGGTGACCAACGTCTCCTACGCCTTCTGGATCATGGCTGTCATCAATGTAAGATCGATCTGTCTTGAGTTTTGAGGTTGTATTCAAAGGATTTTAAGAGTGGCATGCCATCAGAACACTAGCTAATGGATTATTGTATTAATGGCAACGTGATATTGAAGTCGTGTACGGTTAGTAAATGCTTCGTCAGCTCTGATGTCAAAGGAAGAGCCAGCTGGGAGGGTATTTGAATAAAAGAAGTGAATTAAGATTGTCACCTTGGCAACTGCACTCCATCAAACATGACTAAACTAGATAGTGATAGTATAGAGGGTATGCATTGACGTCACTTTCCCGCCGGAACACACCCCCTTAGCTGGACTGAGTGGCAAAAGTGCTGCTGCATGAATGGATTTAATAAGGGAAACTGCGAAAACGTGAGTAAAACAAACGATTATCAGTTTAAACTAAAGGTTGGACTCAATATTAACTTACTAAAAATCCAGTGATCCATGGATATTGACATGCAGCCAGGAATCGTGTTTCCTGACATTGAGATGTGCCTGATTTCAATGCCGGGGAAATACATAAAGCAAATTTGCCTGTGAACGCTTTTTATAAATACAATATAGGTAGGTCTAAATCCGGGTGATCACTTATATCAATGTTATATATATCGTCACATCGTCCAGCCCTAAAACTTTTATAGTTTTTGTCAGTGTTTATTTAAAAACAACCAGTTATGCAGAATATAAGATGGTAAATATTTAATTGATGAGTTATCAATACAATATATAACAATACAACCCCAAAATTCAACATACTGAGACAAAATGATAACTGCAAATCCACGTTTCGCTGCCTAGAGTCCAGTTGTGTCCATATGCTTCTCTTTTCTGTAGCTTTCGGCAGTCTGTAAAAATATACCTCAGATTTCTTGTCAAATCTATTTGTACAGTCAATCTCAAAGCTCTTTCACGTTTTAGATGTGTTTTGTGTGTTTTTCGCGGCATTCACGCTGAAAACTAATGCTGCCTCTCAGTTTTTCTGACACTCAGTGTGTGTAACCACTGTCACTCTGGCCGACGGTAACAATATATATATTTTTTTTTTTGTTTTTATTTTTTTTTCAGTTTTTGATCATTATATGAGATATAAACTCACAAAATCCAATTCTGAGGGAAATAAAAAACTGACCTGAATTGCGAGTTTATATCTCACAATTCTGAGATTAAAAAGTCACAATTACTTTTTAATGCTCAGTATAGGTATCGGCTCCGATACCGCCATTATTTGCCGGATCGGGTATCGGTCAGACAGGACCGATCCAGATCAGATTCTGTGCGTATAATATTCTGTGTTATTGTTAAGCCCCAGTGCACCACAAAAGGCACAAAAACATTATAAAGCATCATCAACGCTTTGTGCACTATATCAAGTGTTCTGAAGCCATTCCATAGTTTAATGTGAGGTACAGATGAATATTTAAGTCATTAAATTCAAGTTCACGTGAATGCTTCCATCTGCTGCGTCTGTCAGTCATTCTCCATTCAGCTTTCAAACTGTGTGTCGCATTCGGTTATGACACGCAGAAATTTTAAACTGTTAAAAGAAAAGGCTCAATAATAAGGCTCAGTATTGCATAGATAGATACACTACGCATCGATATAGCTTCCCTTTGTGTTTTGAACTTTTCAATGCGGACGGAGCGCTGCGCGCTGTGACTCTGTTGCTTCAAGCGCATCATCCTGCACACGGGATGCGCATACGCGCTTTGTGCCGCTCTGTGTTGGAGCCTTTCGTGTCTTTTGACTTTTGCGCAATGAAAGATTATTAATAGCCTTTCTTGTTCTGCCCTATCTATAATATGTTGCTGCCTCGTTAAAAAGCTGCGCTATACATTTAAAATAAATGTCTTTTAATTTATTAGTATATAGACCCTATTTCTATAAATATATTAACTTGTTTTTCATGAATGTATTTTACAACGTGTTACATTTTACCAGATTTAGTGCTACACTTATTCACTTTTATTTGTTCCCCAATAAATGTTTTTTGTGAATTTTATACAATTATTGTGCACTCATAACTTTTCTAGAGTAACTTTTGCTGCTGAATTATCCACTAATCTAGTTTATCCACCATCTAGTTTATAGTAGTATTTTTGTCATTGATTGTGATTTATATATTTTTTTAATTTGTTGTTTTTCTTTATAATGAAGTTGTCTGTATTTAGTAGATTGTGTTTAACACACAAAAGAGTGATTATAAGTTCAACAGACTGAGGTATAGAAATTCTACATTGAATTTTTAAACAAAACTGCGCTGGTATCGGATTGGTATCGGTATCGGCCGATACTCAGAATTTTTGGGATCGGATCGGATCGGTTCGGTTCTTAAAAAATGGTATCGGTGCATCCCTACACTCAATTGCGACTTTTATCACGCAATTCTCAGAATTGCGAGATAAAAAGTTGTAAATAATTAACTTTTTTCATTTATTTATTCAGTGGCAGAAACAAGCTTCCATTAGATACACTACCATTCAAAAAAAAAATTCATTAAATTTATCAAAAATCACAGTAAAGACATTTATAATGTTACAAAAGATTTTTATTTCAAATAAATGCTGTTCTTTTGAACTTTGTCATCAAAGAATCTTGTAAAAAAAGATTCACTGTTTCCACAAAAATATTAAGCGACAACTGTTTTCAACCTCGATAATAATAATAATAATAATAATAATAAATGTTTCTTGAGCAGCAAATCATCATATTAGAATGATTTCTGAAGGATCATGTGACACTGAAGACTGGAGTAATGATGCTGAAAATTCAGCTTTTGATCACAGGAATATATTACATTTTAAAACATATTCAAATAGAAAACAGTTATTTTAAATTGTAATAACGTTTCACAATATTACTGGTTTTACTATATTTTCGATCAAATTAATCTTAGTGAGCTTTTTCAGAAACATTGAAAAATCTTAGAGACCCCAAACGTTTAAATGGCAGTATCTCTATTTATTAAAAAATAAAAATAAATACAATTTATTAAAAATGTTTTATGCAAGAACACAAATGCTAGTTAAATAATCATGGTATGTTTTCTACTGAATGAACAAGAATGATATTTGTTTATATTTTCTGCATCTGAGCGATGATGCAAACAATTCCTGAACTGTTTATTCATTGTAATGGACAGTTTGAAACAAATTGTTCTGATCTGACAGCATCGGAAGTTTAAATTCGTCCAAATACATTCACACTACAATGTTTTAGTTAATATTGCTGTTTGAGGATATATAGTTTCCATCAAGTCTTCTTTATTATAGAGTTTTATGGATGCTTTGCAAATTGGTTTAGCTGAATCGTTTTAAGAACACCTGTTCAAAAGAATGATTCCTTTACGAATCAGATATGCAGTGTCCTTATACTCTGTCTTGTTTTTGTGTAGCTTCCGGTACCCATCACGATATTCGTCCTGATGTATCGTGAGCGGTTGTTCACGTGCGGATCAGACCCCAGTCGACGTTTACTCAATGGAGACGTGTTAGCGATGAAAACCTGGGGAACCACAGGTCTGTCAGAAGATGCTGGACATCAGAAAGAGACTTCCAGAAGTAAGACTGTGAACCCGCCAGCACTTCTGCACCACTGACGTTGATGAAATAATTACCACGTTGGGTGGTACATGAACGCCATGTACGCAAGTGCATGCGAGTCAGAAAGAGAGACAGCCAAACATGCCGTTAGATGTGCATAACAGCCAGAAAGGATGTTGTTGTAATCATTCAAACTCTTCTGTCTCCCCAGGCCATATAGACGTGTTCAGCTGCTGTCTCCTTGGCAACGCGCACGGCTTTCCGCTGTCTTTCTTTGGGATCCATATCCTCGGGGGTCTGGTGCTCTTCTGTTTTGACGGTATAGTGGTAAGCAGGATTAGCACTTCACAGCCGCTTCAGCTCTGTAATTTAAGAGTATTTGCTTAATTACTTGGTCATGTATTATTTAATCTCACGCTCCTCAGGGCTCATACACAGGCTTTGTGTACACCTACGCAGTGGCACCCCCTATGAATCTACCTCACAAGACCGCCGGCTACTTGACCTGCGTCTTCTGGGCGGCTATTACCGCCGGCCGCCTGTCCGCCATACCTCTGTCTTACCACTTTAAACCCGTCCGATTGCTCATCGTCAGTCAGGTGTGTAAAGTTTCATGGAAATGGTTTTATAAAATATGGAAAACGAACCACTTATAATTGTAACACAAGGCATATACAATAGCGTTCGAAAGTTTGGGGTCAGTTATATATTTTTTTTATAGTTAAAGAAGTGTCTAATGCGCACCAAAACTGCATTTGTTTGATCTGTAATATTTTGAAATATTACAATTTAAAAGAACTCTTTTCTGTTTAATATGTTTTTAAATGTAATTTATTCCTGTGATCAAAGCTGAAATTTCAGCATCATTACTCCAGTCTTCAGTGTCACATGATCCTTCAGAAATAATATGATTTGCTGCTCAAGAAACATTTATTATTATTATTATTATTATTATTATCGTCATATATTATTATTATGTTTAATAAATGTCTTTACTATCACTTTTAATCAATGTAATGCATCCTTGCTGAATAAAAGTATTAATTTATTTTAATTTTATTTACTCCAGACTTTTAAATAGTAGTGTTATACAGTTTCCACAAAGAAATATTAAGCGGCACAACTGTTTTCAACCTCGGCAATAATAATAAATGTTTCTTGAGCAGCAAATCAGCAGATTAGAATGATTTCTGAAGGATCATGTGACACTGAAGACTGGAGTTATGACATCACAGGAATAAATTAAATTTTACAATATATTCAAATAGAATTTGTTTTTAATAATATTTCACAATATTACTGTTTTTACTGTATTTTTGATCAAATAAATTCAGCCTTGAGCAGAAGAGACTATTTTCAAAAACGTAAAAAATATTAATTTTTTCAAACAATGTGATGGAAATTTCCAGTTCATTCTTATGGGATGATCTGTGAAACTTGTCAACAGTAACCAAGGGAGGCAGAGCTTAGCTAAGTATCATTTATCAGTCCGTTACAACCTCTCCTTAAGTCACTTCACAAACTCGTGTTAAATACAATGGACTATAAAGGTGGTTTACACTATCAAAAAAAGGTGTGTCACCCACAATGCACCAAGGGAAACCGTGGACAGGAACAGACATCCTTATTCTGCATCCTGCTCTGCCCTGTCCATTTGCCAGTTGGAACATTTGTTTATCTGGTGTGTCTGAGGCTCCTTTGTCATTCCACGCTTTTATTTGCGCCAAAAGTTTATGACAGCGGGCCGCTTAATTTCCGTTCCTCAGCAGATAAAGCAGGGGTGTTCACCTCAAATAACAAAGGCTTCATTGCTGGTGCGTGTCCAAATGCAAATCCTCTCCCTTCTGTTCTGTCGTAGGTGGGTGTGATAGTCACACTACTTCTGCTGCTGATCTTCTCCAACAGTAGTGTGTTCCTCTTCATCGGCACCTGCTGTCTTGGCCTATTTATAAGCAGTATTTTCCCCTGCATGCTAGCGCTCACTGAAGACATCCTGGAGTACAAAGGTATTGCGACAGATGGACTGCCGCTGTCTCCGGCAATGTTAAATCGCCTTTTTGTTTATGGCTTTCATTGATTTGACAGTAGCCATTGGTGGTTTTGCAGTTCAGTATTTGCTCAAGGTTTACTGCTGAGACCAAGGCAACAGGAGCCGCCCTGTTTAATTCTTTCCGCTGTTGGCCTTTGGCTTTACGGGAAGATTCGGCCTGACAGGTCTTGTGTCTTACGGCGGAGACGATCCTTTTTAAGCCCAGCGGTCAAAGCCTCTGGGAGGAATTATTTTGAAATAAATGGCTAATTACTGAGCGCCCTCTGTACGCCGCAACTTTGGGGGTTGGTTAGGATAGAGCGATTAAAAGTATCATCATCATAACAAACATCCTGCGGATCTGGACCTAAAATGAACGGACTGGTCGCAGATGTTGAAATGCATATGAATACAAAAACGAGATGGACCACTTGAAGAAAACTAAATAAGAGAAATCCCATCACTGCTTTGAGCTAAAAGAGCCAATCAGCTTTTTGATAGAGACATCATGAGTGTGTTAAACGGACCTGCCTTAAAAATGCAGTGAGTTTACGTAGGGCTTCATGATTAAATGATATAAAGCCAAAAGAACAATATTGCAATAATCACATTACATTTAATTATTTGGGAACGCAACATGAGCCAACTATTTTCCCAAACTTGTAATTAATAGCGCTTGTCAGCAAAACAGAAGCTTTAAGGTCTCCCTGAGGTTTAATGTTTGAAAATGAAGAAATTACGACAGCCATAAATATTAGTATTATAATTGTACAGTTGTACTGTAAAATACAGTTATCATTATATTACTTTTCTTAAATACTCATTTTATTTTACAGTGAAATATTAAAATATACGTTTTAGTTTTAGTGCTGTCAAATCGATTAATCGTATCTAACATAAAAGTTTGTGTGTGTGTGTGTGTGTGTGTGTGTGTGTGTATATATATATATATATATATATATATATATATACACACACACGCACAGAGATGCACACGCATATATATGCATGCATAAGTACACACAATTTTTTTTTTAATATAATATTTTATATATATATAAAAACAAAAACTTTTATGTTAAATGCAATTAATCAATTTGACGGCCCTAATAAATTATTATTTTGTTTAATATTTATTAATATTTATATTAGGAAAATATTATTACTTTTATTTTTTATTTTTAGTCATTTTAATATAATCACAAAATCCTCTGCCAAATTGTGCATACCTACAGACAAGCACCTTTTTTTTTTTTTAAAATCACATTTTATATCAATCAATTTCTATCAGAATAATCGCATTTACATTTTTCCCCAAATCGTCTTAGGTTAACGTCATTTTAGATGAAGTTTTCATACAATTGTCATCAGATTTTATTGGCAATTTAAATGTTACTGCTGCATAATCTTGACAAAGAGTTTGAGTTTTCTGTCTTTTTTTTAAGTATTTTTAATAGTTATTGCCAGGCACAAAATCTGAGCTGATTGTTTGGTTTCATCTTCAGGTTGTGCCACCACGGTCCTGGTGACCAGTGCAGGGATGGGGGAGATGTTACTCCAGGTGCTCGTGGGTTCGGTAGGTCTGACTTACATCGCATTGGGAATTTAACCCAATTGAACTTGCCGTTGCAAGTGCCATGATGCTTTACCAATTGAGCTCAAAGTAAAACTGTTTGTAATTGTATTGATTTGAGTCTCTTTCCCCACCTTAGGTGATGTACAATCAAGGTAGCTTCAGCTTCCTGTTGTGTGGAATGATCTTTGGCTGCCTGGGATTCGCATTCTTCATTTTTCTGTACTTCGTCAAGCAAAATCACAAACATTTCACGGAAGGTGCGCTGACTCTCTGAATGCACATTGTCGCTCATAACCGGGTGCAGGGGTGTCAAACTCATTTTAGGTTTTTTAAACCTGACAATTAGCCTGCATTAATATTAACCATACAAACTACAAATAAATAAAACTAGAAAAAAACACTGCTCTGTGAAAACTGCCTTTTTACAGTAAAAAGATTTTATTAATTTTTAAAAATATAATATTTTTTAATAGGGATGCCCCGATTATGATTTTTCATGGCTGATTCAGATTTTTTACAAGAAAGTTGGCCAATTCTGATACCAGTTGTCACTTTTTTAAGCAAATTTATTTGGCCTTGAACAAAAAATACCTGTAGCTATTTGAACCACTGAATTTAAAGGGGTCATGAATTGAGAAATCAACTTTTCATTCAGCCTTTGATATATAAAAGTTCATCATGATATAAGAATATCCTGTAAGTTTCGGAGCTGAAAAATTCCTTGTTAGTCAAAGAAAAGCTTTTATTGACACCAGGCCCAGCAAACGCTCGATCTCAGAATGTGCCAAGCTGTGACGTCAGAGTGTGGTGAAACACCGCCTTAACCGAAGAAGACGAACACTTGATTCTGTAGCCCCGCCCACCGATTTGTGCATGACATGTTATAGATAAATAACATAGGCCTACGTGGAGCTGAACCGGATCAAACTTCCAAGCAATAAACATGCTGCATAAGCTTCATTCAGATTCTAATATTATGAATGCATGGATGAACTTTATTTTTAATGAATATCCAGCTCACGTGGGGAAGACATTGCGCGTTTGTTCCTTCATTTCACCACGGATTCGTTTGTAAACAAGAGACTGGATTTGCAGACAGGATGAGATTACATGAATGAATGAAGCAACACACTTATGTGAGTAAAAAAATGTTTTTTATATGTGATAGTATTGCATTGTTACAGATCGTTTGATATCTATAGATTGTGTACGTGTCTAACTGAACATAACTTAGCACGCTGTCACAGGCTGGAGAATCCTTTATTTGAGGTGTTGTTGGTTCATTGTGCTGCGATTAGGGATCAGACTCGGACATGTAACACTATGGGCCAGGACTCGCAAAGCCCAACGTCCCGGGGCTATGTGTTTTCCAGACGGGCTACCAAAACGTATCACCGGCCTGGTGACGGACTTAAATAGTGAAATAGTTGTTCACTCTCTTGACTTGATATTTGAAGGAAAAATACAATCGCGGAAGTTTTGATCATGCTGATTTGTCTGTGAGGCTTGTGTGTGTGCGTGTTAGTGATGCACGGTTCGTGGTTATATCCACCGATCGGGCAGGCCAAGTAATAAAAAATAACATTCCAATTAATTGTGGGTGGATGAGAGAAAAATCATTGTGTTTGTTTGATAAAAACATTTTGCGAGCCCTGTGGGCGAATCATTCCGGTTGCCGTTTTCCCACACGCTTTCAAAACAATTCCTCACGTGTACTCACGGGGGAGCCGAAACTCATTATAATATGCAAATTTTATCCAATCATAGCAGTGGGCGTTTACTTCCAAGTCTTCAGTGTGGCACGCCCATAAAAACCGAGCGTTCCATGAGAGAGGCTCAAAACCAGGGTAGAAAATAGCCTATTACTTATTCATTATGATGTTTTTGAATGTAAAAACCATGCGGACGTCATAAGTTGACCTTAGACAACAGTATAAAAAAAAATAAAAAAGCCAGCTCATGACCCCTTTAATCAAGATCCAAACAAAGATGTTACACACATGTAGTATGAGCAGTTATTTTTTATTTAAATTAGATTGTATAATTTCAAGATTTAAATAAAAAAACAGAATGGTCTAACTTGTTTTGTGAAATTATGCTAGAAGACACCTGCACAAAAAAAACAGCAGACAGACTGAATGAAAATGCAAATTCACTCTGTCAGTAGGTGGCGCTTATGGAATAATGGCATTATCGCGTTTCCTCGTTTACTGCTGTACACAAAGCAGCGCTGCGCTTATAAACACTACTTTATACGGAGGTTAGAGGATAAGAAAATACCATCAAAAATATTCTGAAGACAGTTCCCTTTCATAGATATATATATATATATATATATATATATATAAAACTCTTACCCTCATTTCAATATTTCTGTTTTTTTTCCCTATATTTCACAAACAGTGAGCTTTCTGTGCCGGTACAGTTTTTGCTCTGCTGGCTCGTGTGTTCTCCTTCTGTGTTCAGCGTTCCCCGTCTGGCCTGTGTTGACGTCCTGTTTACAGACTTAACATAATATTCCCACACAAATGACATTTTGGGAAATGACTGCAAACCAGTTTGTGTGCAAGTCTGGAATAGAGATCAGCCAAAATTAAACTTAAAACCATTCCAACTTATGGCCGGTCGACCGGTGCATCTCTGTTTTCTATTATTTTTCAACTCATCCCCTGGGCCATATGTTTGACACCCCTGATTTAGCGGATGCTTTTATTCAATGCAACTTAAGCCCCGTTTCCACCGAAATTACCCAGAACAATTTGTCCCAGGAACTTTTTTCCCCCAGACCTGTTGCTGTCTAAAGTACCGTGAAGATTAGTCCAGTGACGTAGCACTGCGTGCGGCTTTCCAGTTCCCACTGGATTTCGCCCTCCGCATCTAAGCTTAATAAAGCCTGAACCTTGTCGTCGGTCCATCGGTCATATTTTTTAAACTCCACTGTTGATTCGAATAGCAAAGAACTCTAAAGCCAGGGACACACCAAGCCAACGGTCGACCGCCAGGGCCGTTTTTGAGCGTCGGCCGACTTAGTTTTTTCGATGTGTTCCGCACTGGCTGTAGTCGGACACCGTCTGTTTTTTTTTTCAACATGTTGAATCGGCGTCGGCCGTTGGTGAGAGAGAGAACTCTGATTGGCTGTTCAGCTTAGCGAACGAGTCAGTGCACGAGAATAAGAGCAAAAGTGCTGAAAATCAAAACTTAACAGACAGAAGGCTGTTATAATTTTACGTCATCTTATCTGAGCAACACTGCGTGAATATTTTCATATTAACAGGAGTATGGAGTGGAATAAAGAACATGATCAGCGTGGTTGATATTCAAAACGGTAAGCAAGCGCTGCTTTGTTTATGGTTTATATACCTGCAGTCTTAGTTTCACTTTCCCTTTTTGATTGAATATAGACTAATATATCTGCTTAAATAGACCGATATCTCCTTTACACGCAGGCGCAGAACGCGTTTGCTAGTTGACAGTCGGTGACTGGTGACAGCTAGTTGAAAGGTAGGGACAGTTTGGTGTGTCCCTACCTTTACTGCACGCACCGCAACAGACTTTTAAAAATGGTGGTTGAAATAAAATGCTGCGTGGAGTCAACCAATAAAAATCCTGTGTGAACTCAACCAATCAGCATGTTCAGCACCTAAGTCCCACCTCCGAAAGTTCCTGAACTTTGAAAAAGTACTACCTTGCGAGCAGGGACTTTTTGAGGGGAACATTTTTACCAGGAACTTCATTTAGACCCTGGTCTAGGGGTTTTCGATTCCAGGTTTTTTGTAGTCGACTCCGATTCCCGACTCAATTTACTTTACATCAAAACAGGGTCAGAAATAAGACAAAATTGCAGATGTTGCACACTTAAATTATTTTCCCCCGACACAAAGCCTTAAAATCCCCTTATTAAAACCGCACACTTTTAGCGTGACCGTCCAAATTAGTCCAATTTAGCGATGACTTGATGAGTTTCTACCTAGCTGTTGCCGATACCTAATTTTACAGAGGAAAAAGTCACGAAAAAAGCTGTTGTCGAGTGATGGTGCTAAACGTACATGCATTGTCTTAAAAGGTGAGTTAAAGATACTAAATACTAAAATACATACAATAATGTACACTTATTGACGTGTTTCTTCTTGATGTGAGTTTTTTTTTTTATGATTTATGGTTAGTTTAATGATTATGAACAAGGTTAACCATGGAAAACCAAATCTATATTTATTGCATTAAAATACCATCAATTCAACTAAAGCTGGTATGGCGGAAGCCTATGTATAATTACAAACTAAAGTCGCTGTGACTGTTTTCTGTTTCTAAAGTAAGCATAAATGTGTGTGACAAAGTTTCTGGCGACAGCTCTCTGACGTGGTGTATTATGTCAGTGTCTGAATTCCTCGCTTCATTTCATTCACTCCTTGCTTATAGTGCACTCAACTGCCATGCACTTTATAGGGATTGGAGAATCAGTAAACAAGTGAGCGATTTCGGACACAGCAACAGAGTCGACACCGGGAGTCGATTCCTGTGCTGGAGTCGACCCCGACTCTGGGGCTATTCAGAGATGAGGAATCAACTCATTTGGAGTTGACTCCCCATCACTACCCTGGTCCCTGTGGTAGAGAAACACAGAGTACCAACCCAAAGTTCCTAGTTCTTGCGGTGGAAACGCGGCTTTATAGTGTGTTCACTGGGAGTCAAAACTATGACCTTGGCGTTGATGGTGCCATGCTCTGCCAGTTGAATAAAAATCTTGTCTTGACTTGTCCTGTTAGCTAAAACCAATACTGTTTGGCTCAGGGATGGGCAACTTCGGTCCTGAACGGCCACTGTCCTGCAGAGTTTAGCTCCAACCCTAATCAAACACACCTGAACCAGAGTGAACTAGAAAACTACAGGTGAGTTTTTACCAGGGTTGGAGCTAAACTCTGCAGGCCCTTCAGGACCAAAGTTGCCCATCCCTGGTTTGTTTTATCAGGTAACACGTTCTTACCATTTATTTGCGAGATGCAGAGGTCACTTTCTAACGTATTTTCTCTTTTTTTTTTTTTTTTTGCGCACAGCTTTACCCAATAACTCCTATACGGAAAGACATGAGCAAAATGGGATCAAGACCTGTTCTGATGCGGTGCTGAACTCATGGGACATGTCAGAGCAGAAAGCATCAATTGATCCATAACAACGGAGAAGCTGGATGAAAATAATGACGGGAGCAAAGGGACAATGGTGTCGTTGACTCAGGGACATTCCCATCGCTAATGGGACAGGACCAAACATAAGCAACAATCATGCAAATAATTGATTCCACAGCTAAAAAAACAACAACATGGAGTGTTAAAAGATCTTGAACTAAAGGTTTATTTTTGTATTGAAATATTTTTGATGAATGAATGAAATGTACAAGTCAATCTAATCATGCTTGATGGCAGCAGTGTCATTTGATATGTGCAATACAGTAACTTTTCTAACAAGAAATGGTTTTGTGTTTATTGTCAGAAACACACTGACCAATCAGCAATTGAATGTAGCTGGTGATTGAAGAAGATGGGTTCTTATTAGGGGTTGAACGACTTCAGATTTTTTTTAAAGTCGACATTTATGTGATGAAAGTCGTGTCGACGTCGAGTGATAACGTCATTAATGATCAAATAAGCCTGAACCTCGAGCTGAGACTGAACGCGGGTTTTTTTTTTTGTGTGTGTGTGTGTGTGTACAGCTGATGACACAGGGCTGCCCAAAAGGTTATTTCTCCTACATAACAGCTTTTGTTTATCCGTTCTTTTGTCTTTGGGTCGTTATATTTCTCACAGATTTCTGAACCAGATACAGATAAAGTAGCCCAGTAAAGATTAGGCTACATTTATATGAATGCATTAGTGAGAGAGCGATTGCGTGTGAATTAATTCTACCTGGCAGCGTCTCTCTACTAATAGTGAAGCTGAGGGTTGTAGTTATCAAGAAATATATGCTAGACCTTTTCAGTTTCTACGCTATTTTATTGATAAATCACAGAAACAGTGCTGACAATACATTTCTGCGCTACCGAGTGATTGTGTGTGTGGCGCGCGCGATCTACGCGTGATGTGCGTTGTGTGTGTGCGTTACAATGTATGCAGTAGTTTAGAACGGCGATTAACTTACGTGTATAATAAGCTGTTTAAAAACTGCATTCTCCCGATCAATTTGAGCATCCAGATGGCATAATCAAACATATCTTGTGGAGAGCTCTCTGAGTATGCGTTTATTTGTCATTTTAATTGTTGAAAACGGAGCGTGCGTGTCAGGAAATGGCTTATCCTGTTGCGCCCTCAGCGACTAGTCGACGTCAAGCTTAAAGCGTCTTGGCAGAACATTAAAGTCGACTAGTCTGTGCAACCCCTAGTTCTTATTGGATCAAAGTAACTATATTAAATTACATAAAGACCCTACAACGTTTTCTTTTAAAGCAACCTCAATCAAATCCTACTGACGATCCGACTATTTTACAGATCAGTTGCCAATGTATTCTCTGCCAAAGCCAATGTGCTCATAACGCGTTTGTGGGGAAGAGATTATGGTCAAAAGAACATCCTACTGTCTTCCTGGAAAAGTTTCCTTGTATTGTGTTGCACGGCTTCAGGTCTGACGGTCCCTCTAAAGCCAGTGACCTCGGCGTTCAGGTGGGTGAACCTGATTGTGAGAGGTTGATGTGTCAGCGTATTTCTCTTGGCCTGGGTACATTTTTATTTGTTTTTTTCTGGTTTACGCAGGTGTCAAACATGCTAACGTTAACACAAATGCTGCATAAATGAGGTCAACTTTCTGCAGCTGTATTTGATGAAGACACAAGCCAAAAAAGTTGTACATTTGTTTTTTATATAGAAATCTTCCTTCCCTTCCAACATCCATAGATTAGTACAACAGGTACACCAATGAACATAGATTTGTAAACATTTGAGCTGCTAAAGAGAGAGGATCTGAAAATACATTTGCACAAAAAAATATTGAAAACATTTGGTGTTGATATTGTACCATTACAGTAAAATGTCACACTTTTGATTATTACATCATCCTTTTTTTGTTGTTGTTGTTGTTTAAATACTTTTGCTCATGAGAAACAAAATACTGTTCCAAATACAGTGCAGTTTTGACATGTCAACATTTAGAGGATGAGAAAATCTGATTCTGTTAAAGTTTAACATTGGCACTTTTCATGAATAGGGTAGAAAATAGGAATCTAAAAGAAGGTTTTCTGCAAAAAAAGAGTTTGTCCACCTCAGAAGGATATTAAATACATTATTATATGTCGTTTAATTTTCTATTGTATATGGCATTTCCCTTTTTTTCCCCCATTATTAGAATTTGGAAAATGTCTGAATATGTAATTTTTGTTGCGTGATTTCTTGCTATAAGAGTCTAATAAAAATACACCAGAATAGGTAACAATTTTTTACTCACCAGAGAATAGTTTCTTTGGCCCATATGTTGGTTTGTAGTCATTGGTTTCATTTGTATAAATTAAAAAAAAATAAAATAAATTTCAGATTGGTTAAGAATACAGTTAACACTACAGTGTGTACACATTCACAGTGGAATGATATTATGTAAATGCCTATTCTGTCATTCTATGGAAGAGTCCAAATAATGTCACTTGTCAGGGATAGTTCACCCAAAAATGAAAATTCTGTCATTATTTACTCACCCTCATGTTGTTCCAAACCCGTAAGACTTTCGTTCATCTTCAGAACACAATTGAAGATCTTTTTGATGAAATCTGAGATTTCTGTCCCTCCATTGACAGCTACGCAACTACCACTTTGACGCTTCAAAATGTTCATAAAGAGATCGTAAAACTCATCCATATGAATTGAGCGGTTTAGTCCACATTTTCTGAAGAGACTCGATCGCTTTATGATGAACAGATTGAATTTAGGCTTTTATTCACATATAAACAATGATCAGATAACATAAACAGAAGCTCAACCAAGCTTGCTTGATGCACAAGAATGAACCTCATTGGTTCTTGCAGAAGCTCAAACATGCTGCGTAACACAAGAATGAACCTCATTTGTTCTTGCTGAAGCTCAAACGTGCTGCGTAACACGAGAATGAACCTCATTGGTTATTGCTTAAGCTCAAATGTGCTGCGTAACACGAGAATGAACCTCATTGGTTATTGCTTAAGCTCAAATGTGCTGCGTAACACAAGAATGAACCTCATTGGTTCTTGCTGAATCTCAAACGTGCTGCGTAACACGAGAATAAACCTCATTGGTTCTCACACGTCAAGCAAACTTGCTTAAGCTTCCGTTTACCAGATCTGAGATGTTGTTTGTTGAATGTTTATATGTGAATAAAAGCCCAAATTCAATCTGTTCATCATATAAAGTGATTAAGTCTCTTCAGAAAATTTGGACTAAACCACTCAATTCATATGGATTAGTTTTACGATCTCTTTATGAACTTTTTGAAGTGTCAAAGTAGTAGTTGCGTAGCTGTCAATGGAGGGACAGAAATCTCTCCGATTTTATTAAAATATCTTTATTTGTGAGCCAAAAATGAACGAAAGTCTTACGGGGTTGGAACGACATGAGGGTCATTAATGACAGAATTTTAATTTTTGGGTGAACTAACCCTTTAAGCACAGTGGAACAGCTAAATATTACATAAATACAGTAAATATTACTAAATAATAAAAAAATATACATTTCTATGATTAATTGAATATCAATTACTTTTCATGCCATGTTAACTATGCTAGACAATATTTTATCTAACACAATAGTTTTCTCTAAAAGTACATCATTAGCCTTAATTGCTTACAAAAGTTTATACCCTACTCATGAAAAGTGCAATTTATCGACATTTATTTTCAATTGTAGTAAAATACAGGACTTTTGGAGTAAGAATCTCCTCATAGAGAAAATATACTGTTAGTAATCGATAAAGCAATCATGACATTTTTTTTAAATGATGCCAGAAAGTCTTCAAATTCATTACAAAATCTCTGTGCAGCAAATAGCTTGAATGCATAGTTTCCAAATGTTGATCCAAAAACCAAAATTTGAGTGTTTGGGCTGGTGGAGTCACTAATAAGATGAGATTAGTTTTACAACAGATTAAAGATAAAAAACACAAAGTGCTAGTAAGAGGAAAAATTTTTAAGTGCTTTAGACTCACATTAAAGTACAACAGATGTTCAGCATGGCTACAATAGTTAAATGTGCTCAGGAAAAAAAAAAAAAAACTTGAGCAAATAGAGAAGGAACAAAACATAAGACATCATTGCTTAAAAGCTAAACACGTATAACAAACCCATTTTATCCTACAGAGAGAAATTTAAATTTTCATAGAAACAAAACAAATGACTATTTAATGAAGTAAAATGTGCAGTCAAACTAAGCTGCTTTTTCCTCAAAAAACAAAAAAATCAAATCTACTAAGTGGGTAAGAGAGCATTTAACTACAATAATGGAAACAGGTTAAAAAAGTCATTGCACACTGCACAAAATCCATTATTCAAAATGTAAAAGGCATTAAGCAACTCAACCCCTCGATGAGAAGGCAATTGCATGTGCAGTGCTCACGATACAGGCAAAAGCAATCAAACAGTCTGAATGCTGCAGGAATGCAAATGAAGACGCTACAGGTCAAAGTGAAAATACTACAAAACAACAGCACAATGCTACTGACACCCCATCACATGTTACAGTATGTACAATGAACTGAATTCCTTAAAGGAATAGTTAAAAACCCGCCTAAAAACAAACAAATATGACTTTCTTACGAGGAACACAAAAAGAGACGTTTTGCAGAATGTCCAAGCTGCTCTTTTTCCATACAATCAAAGTAGATCCAAAAAATAGCACAATTTATAGTGTTATTTGAAAAGTAGTTAATTGTTCAAATCCTTGGAGAACAACAATTTCGGTCTCTTCCTCACAGAAAACTGCATCAGAAAAAATATAAAGCACAAATCATACATTTTACATATTAATTAAATGATGCTTGTGTATGGAAAAGACATTCTGCAAAACATCAAATTTTTTGTCATGCAGGTTTGAAACAACAGTAAAACTAAAAAAAAAAAACTAAATAAAAGTCAGATGTTTACACACTTGCACTACACTGGCAGCTAATAAATGTAATAAAACGTTCCTATTCTTGATTTATGCATACAGACTGAAAATATTAACCCGATAGTACTAGAAAGTATGAGTAAACAATATTTCATATGATCTGTTTTCTACTGGATCTGAATACAGATTCTAGCTTTTATTAATCTATGCTCATGATACATATTACATTAAAAGAATGTTCTGGGTTAAATACAACTTAAGCTTTGGGGCCCTATCATACACCCGGCGCAATGCAACACCAGGAGCGACGCAAGTGTTTTCTGCTAGTTTCAGCCCGGCGCAGTTATCATTTTCACATCCAGCGCCACGTTGTTTAAATAGCAAATGCACTCGCGCCCATCTTGTTCGCCCATGGGCGTGCTGGTCTGAAAATGAGGTGTGTTCAGGCGCATTGTTGGTGCGTTGCTATTTTGAGGAACTGAAAACGACTGTGCCATTGACCAACAAAAACCTGGTCTAAAGTCAATAGCGCAGTATTTTTTGTGTTATTTAAAGGGCGTGTTAGTAATATGCGCCTATAGGCGGGTGCACAACGCGCGTACACTCTGCTTATTACACACACAGGGATGCGCAGCAGCACATAAACATTTTTAAATATTAAAAATAAAAGGATTCCTCTCTGGAGAAGCCTTCAGTCTTTCCGCTTTCCGTAAATTCTGCCATGTAAATAGCAAATCCGCCATGGTGCAAGCACAACTGGCTTTTAAAGGGAATGGGAGATGAGACTCTGATTGGTTTATTACATGTTACACCCAAAACACACCCATGACTCATTAAGAGACTAGGTACAACCCTTTTAGACCATGCGCCTGGCTTGCAGACCGTTTTTTCCGTCGTTAAACTAGCAAAAGTGGATTCGGACACGCCCTAAGTGCACCTGCGCCATGAGCTTCAGACCATGTGCTCAGATCGTTAAAATAGGGCCCTTGGTGTCTTAAAGAATAGTTCACCCAAAAATGAAATTTCTGTTGTTTACTCACCCTCAAGTTGTTCTAAACCTGTATGAATTTCTTTCTTCTGTTGAACACAAAAAGAAGATATTTTGAAAAATGTTGGTAGCCAAACAATTGCTGGTCACCCTTGACTTCCATAGTATGAAAAAAATACTATGGAAGCCAATGGGGACCAGAAACTGTTTGGTTACCAACATTCTTCAAAATATCTTCCTTTATGTTCAACAGAAGAAAGAAACTCATACAGGAAACTCAAACACACACTCAAATTTTCATTTTTGGGTGAACTTTCCATTCAAAAAAAAAAAAAAAACAACAGAAATACAACACAATTAAAGTCCTAGGGGCAATTAATTTCTTGAAATTGAGTCAAAATTGTTTGCTCACAAATGCTGTCAAAAGTTGTATTGAAACCAGAACAGTCCTTATAGCTAAAGTTTTAGTTTGTAGCTCTTTTCAGCAGCAAATGACAAAAAAATAGCCTTTCAGAATAGAAAAAATTAACAAAACTGTTGCCTATTTTCGTTTTACTGGCAACAAACATGACTAGAAGGCACCATGTTAACATGGGTGTGAAAGAGTTATTTCTTCTGCTTCTTGGGTCTGTGGGTAAGGATAAGGACTGTGGGTAATCATACAATACCTGAGAGCTGAATTTAAGATGCTGAACATTTCTTATACATATACTAAAAGAGCATAGGGACTAAAAGAGCTCAGTTTCTGCAAATTGAGTGTCAGCATTTTAGTCTTGTTCCAGTTTTTGTATTTAACGCATGTCAGTTATAAATCATGGCTTGAGTTTGTTTAAGAGAGACTCTTAGAGGTAGGGTTTTATGTTGTGCAACATATGGCCGTTCATTTTCTATATTGGTTTATAAGTGGAGATGTGAGACTGCTAAACACTCCACAAAAACCATACAAATACTGCATTGACATTAAATAAGGACTGGCTTGTAAAATCAGACCATGAGCAATCTTTGCCGGTGTCGTGCAAGATTCTTCTCACAGAATCTGATGCAACTCTGACCCTAAAATGATTCCAGAACTTGTTATGAGTATGATCAGAAACACAACATTGCTTTAAGTTGTGTTAACCATAAAAATGATTCATTATAAAAGCCTGAAGACCCCCAAAATGACACTGTGTTAAACATTTACTATAGTGCAATGTCATATTTGAAATGTATGCACTGCCTTTAAAAAACACAGCTACTTTTGAATGAGCGTCAATGGAAAAAGATATATGGTATAATCTACCAACAGGGGTTAACTGGACCGTGCTAACCAGCCACAGCAGGACAGACACTTCTGGCTGGGCATTACAAACAGCTTTGGCTTATTGTCCAAGGTGGATTGTATTCTGCCGGGGGATTGAATCTTGCACAACACTGGGAAAGCTGACAAATGCAGGAATGGTTTTCAGCATTTGGCCTGAGCTCTACAGACAGCCGTCCAGTTACGGTACACATCCAACCGATCTCCACCAATCCAACCATCCTAATGGTGGGATGAGGGTTTAAGCACTGAGCCGGTGCCGTTCCATTCCATTTTACGCTGTGTACGCTCCATTAGCTTAATGGTAAATCGCCGGTCTATTGGAGTAAAGCAAGTCCTTGGGTTTTCCCACTCAACTTAAATCATTCCAAATGGCTTTCAGTCTTTCAGAAAGGGGAAATGGTTTCTATAAAAAGATTTGCATGATAAGCATCGCCACAGTGGCGTATCTGGTGGTGTTATGGTGATGGCGTTGGGGCGTGTTTGGAAACACGCTTCATTACACAGTCGCCATCAAGCATTGGGTGACGACAATTTGGCCTACTAAATGCCCTCTCAAAAATGTGCATCATGGTCAAAGAATTTAATGCTTTTCCAATGTTGAGGGTTACTTCAAGAACATGACATCCTGACTGCCTCAATCTTCATCAAGAGTTCACCCAAAAATTTATGAAATATCATGTTGTTCCAAATCTGTATGACTTTCTTTTATTTCTGTGAAACACAAATTAAGGTTTTTTGCTCCATACAATGAAAGTCAATGTTGTTTCATGCACAAAATGAGTTGAAATATTCCCCAAAGCATAGAGTTCTACGGAAAACAGACAGATATACAGGTTTGGAACCACATTCATTTAATTTTTGGTGAACTATCCCAAAGAAAATTGACATTTGCTGATCCCAATTGTGATACATTGTGTACAATGCACAATAAAAGGTTGTCACGAGTTGCACCAGCTACTCGGTTAGTTTTACCAAAGACTTTATATACAGGAAGACGGTGCACTCCAATTACTTATGAAGTGCAACGCCCAAAATGGTGAATAAGCCCCGCTTTCAAAATGAAAGAGCCAATCGTTGATTAGTAAAGTCATCGCATCACTGCAGCTGCCGAAGCTCCGGTTGTTATAGAAACAGGTGTTCTGAGACACGCTGAAAAATGCAGTTTTTTTGTCATGATTTGAGCGTTTAGAAACAAAATTTATGAGACAGTTGTTGTCAGATTTCAAGTAGGAAATTTAATCGTAAGCTTTGCGAACAGTTTTGGAGAATTTGATGTTTCCCCATTCAAAGAGATAGGAGCTGCACTTGCATGCCCGAGAGTAGGTAAAGTAGCTGTGTGACATTAGTTTTGTATAATAAGCTGTAAGGGCCAATTATTTTTGCAATTATGGGGGAATGAACCTGGAGTGCAAAGCGTTCACAAACAGTGCTGGTGCTGCGGACATCTGAGATGGTCTGAGTTCCTTTATATTGTTCACTTACGAACAAAAATTTGTGTATTACCTGCCATTTTCGTGAGGTAATTATTGACCCGCCAGCAAGTTCACTACTATTCTGGATGGCTAGTAACCATGAGTAGGTGCAAAAGCCCTAGTAAGTGCTGTTCGTGTGGCTATTTTGACAAAACACTTTATATACATGGCAGTAAGTGCAGCATGAGGAAAGATATAACAGAGGTCACCATTATCAAAATCACAAGGCAAAGGGGTGGTTTGGCTTGGCAAGGCAGGTTTGTTTGAGGACTTCCCAAACAAAAGGCAAAAATGAGTTGAGACGAGGTGAACTTGCTGGATTATGTACAAAACGATCCCTCTTTATCCGATGCAGAACAGGGATCTGGCTGTACAAACACATGATGCCGACATCATGTGAGAATCTCTTCCGTGTTTGATTGAAGTCTTAAGCGCCACGAGAAACAAAACACAAGAAAATTCAATCAGGATCCCAATCAAACAGTGGTAAAGCACACACATGATGCCCATTTTGGCAGCTTTGGAGATCGACAGCCATCTGCTTTAGTCACACTAGAGCCAATCCCTGAAGAGCAGTGCATTAAAAAACAGAAGTTAAAGATTTACAGTGTCCTGCAGACACTATATGATGGCTTGATATACATCCCAAGGAAAAGTATTTGTGACATCACAAGGGTTCAAGAGTCAAACGGATGCTCTTGACGCTTAAACGGTCATAAATCTTTGTTACCTGAAGAGGACCAGTTCAGGTGAACAGAATGAGGTTAATCTGCATTTATCAATCAAGAACATGAGGCAAAGATGAAGCGTGGTGGTTTTCGTCCCCCTCTTATGTCTTCTGTGGGTCGGGTGAGAGAGGGCCGGGCGTGTTGGTGCCGTCTAAATTATATACGGGAACAGAGAACTGCGTGGAACTCAGAACAGAAGGAAACTGATAAAAGGAAGAGAAACAGAATGGAAAAAAAAAAATGAACGCATCCTTTCTGGAATATTATTGTTACTTTATTGAGAACATCTCAAAGTCTCTGGTGTTTTCACCAGTGTTGTTATCGTTAACTAATACTAAAACTGTTCAAATGTATTAATTGAAATAAAGCTGAAATTAAATAGTAGATGGCAAAATATAATAAAGCTGAAGCGCTAAACTACTAAAACTGAAATAAAAACAAATAAAAAAAATAGAAATGTATAAAAGAAAGTAACCAAAAAAACAGCCCACAAAATTACTCAAACTTAAGCTCAAATTAAAAAAGTAAATATAAAATAAAAGCTACATGAAAAATATTAAGAAATACTATAACTGTATATTAATTATACTAAAATAACACCAGTTTTCACATTTTACTCCACAAGTTTCTGGTGTGGATACTTCGAATAGGTTGATAAGAAAACTGTTGTAAACCAAATCATAAAATAATATCCAATAATTAAGCAATACATTATAATATATACTATAATACATATTAAACTAATTGTAAAAATAAATACTACAAAAAAACTACGATTACACAAGTGTGATTTTTCAAAGCTTTTGAAATTCCCTGATAATTCCAGGACCGTGGGAATCCTAAACAGTCTTTCTAAACCGACAAAAAAACCCCTCAAAACACAAAGACATTGCTCCCATTGTAATCAACAAAGCTGTTTTCACTAGAAGCGCAATATCGGGTTGCATACAATTTTCGTCTTGCTACAAAGATAATCCAACTACTTCATTTTCCCTGTTTGTCTGAAATAAAATGCATTTACAAATATCATATGTGTGAACTGATTTCTGTGAATTTTATTCATTTTATATTTAAGTAACTTCTTAATGTTGACATCAAAGATAGCTTGATGACTTTGAATGTTAAAATATGTTCTCTAAATGAAGATTGTAATGTTTATTTGTGAGTACGTTATGAGATTTACTTCACTATTCAGCTCTCAAATCAATGTAAATGCAGGCTGGTATGAGCACTAGCACCATTTTGGGCAAAAAAGGAACAGCTGTGGTACTCACAGAGGACATGATCTGAATCCAAATAATGAAATGTGACGATAAACTCAAGGAGGATGGAATCAAATTTAGGTTTGGACCAAGTGTGAAAAGGGCTATCAGCAATAATTTGAGTTCAAGTGACTCACCTGGAAGAGGGTATGCGCGCCCTGTCTCCGGGCGGGACTGAGGGGTGCCACCGGGCTGAGCGTGCTCCAGAAATGGATATTCGACAGAAGTGGACTGGGGGTGAGCAGCAGGGGTGTCTGCAACAAAAAGTACAAATGTACTTTTTCAGAAGTAACTCTCTTGCCTTTCCCAAACACTCATGAGCATCATAGCACAAAGCATTTGCAAGAGGCATAACCCTGAAATATAAATGTTTAATTAAAAGTGACTTAATGAGACTTTAAGAAGCAATAAGAATTAATCACAGGGCAAGGGTGCTGTATTTCTCGAAAAACCATAAATAATAGATTTGAATTATAGTATATTTCATCTTTCATCTCACTGAAGAGACAGCAGGGGGTGATCCTCTGGGGCTGGCTGTATGAGTACTCGTAAATGCAAAGATTGTGCAGTCTTAATGAGGTGATCCATCAAAGTAGCATCCAGCTAAACCTCACCATATGATCACGATCATGTAACAGCCAATGAGTGTCTCCTAAGCACATCAGCACGACTGAGTCTCACTTTTACAGTGGTGCACTATTGCCCTCTAGTGCCTCGAAATGACATCAATGCAACCACATCACCAAAAGGATTTCAATGCGACCTCACCATATTCCTGTGCAGGATAACTGCATATTTATAAAAAAAAAACGTGTTGCTTGTAATAGGCCATTTTCTTTTAAACCACACTTAGAGACAGTGATCAGTTTCATCATCAGTGGTCATTTTTAGTATTTGTGCATAATCCTGGTAGCATTTGCAAGCATATTTAACAGGTCATTCACAAGCTTTTTGACATCTAAATTGCAAATATATAAAAATAATTTGTGAAATTGCATAAAAATCAAATATTTTCAAATATTTGTATGCATATTTTGTGAAATATAAAGATCCAAAATGCAAATATTCACATAAAAAAATTAAGTTTTGTGTGCAAAATAATTGGTATTTTTAGACAGATCTGTTCTGACCACAATCTACATATTTTGCACTAATTTATTCAAAATTGTCTGTACAACATGCCATGGAGACTTTTACCAATTATTTAAATAAGCTACCACTTTGTTGCATGGCAAACTATTATAATGCCGTTAATTTAAAGTGGCCCTATTATGCTAATTGCTGTTTGTGAATCTAAAAGGTCTGCAAAGTTTTCAAAGATCAGTAGTGCATGAGAAATAAAGTTAGTGTCTCCTAAAACAAAGAATTGATTCTGAACTGACAAAACGAGTCCTCAGTAATTCCAGTCTCACTTCCAGTTACAAACCTAAGTAACAATGTAACAAATTTGCATAATGCCAGCCTACGGTCTTCAATGGTTGCCCCGCAAACAACGTCTACTTTGACCCATCCTCAAACACTGTAGGTGTTGTTTTCAGCACTGCAAATCCACTTTGCATGCACTTCAAAAAGATGAAGACTTGCTAGCTTGGAAGTGATATGGAAAAATCACCATCTGTTCGTATCACTGTGTATCAAGCGCTGAGGAAGCTTCCATAACAAAGTCAGATATGGTAATAGGTTTCTTTTTTTTTCGACAAACTAAGTGGTAGACCAATCACAACAGACTGGGCTGTCTGACCAATCAGAGCAGCGTAGGCTCTCAGAAAGGAGGGGTTTAGAGAGACTAAACCTTCAAACAAATCGTTTTCAAACTCTTTGAGAAATGAGGTGATGTGAAATGTATATTATGAGAAAAGTGTTTTTTGACCTTGGATGCATGCAAACTTTTAAAATAGGGGCACTTTAAAGGTGCACTGTGTATATTTTAGTGGCATCTAGTGGTGAGGTTGCGAATTGCAACTGCTCACCGCTCACCCCTCCCTTTCAAAGCACATAGAGAAGCTACGGTGGCCGACACAAGACAAAGATGTTCATTATGTAAGGTCTTTATACACCACTGAAAACATAGTTATGTATATTATATTGCATTTCTGTCAATAGATCCTCATAAATACTACACACTGCACAATAGATCCTCATAAATATTACACATATTGCACCTTTAAGACAAAATGACACAAAAAAGCAAACTGCAGTTGTTTGTTTTATATGTTGGTCAAACAGCTGTATTCTAAGAGGGCAATTCTTGGCCAGAACAAGATGCAAAGTGGTCCAAAATTCTGGCAACAAAGAGCAAACAAGCAAAGAGTCAAATAAAACAGCAACAGTAAATCACTGCACAAGAGGATGCGCCTCCAGCGAGTTGGATGGAAATCGCAACACAACACGAAAACTGCTGATGGTCTGATGATTCTAACAAACCAATGACAGCAGAAAATAGCATTGTACATGTGTGATGGGAAGGTCAGGAGGAGACTGACCTGCAGGAAGGCTGGGGTGAGAGAGGCCGTAGGGAGGGAGGGGCTGGACAGATTGAGAGGGCTGAGGTCAGAGCTGGTCACCACCAGCGTGGGCATCAACTCCAGGCCTTTGGGTTTCTTAGATTTCCCGCTGAGATTGCGGGGTGGAGATTCGGGCATCTCAGAAGCTGTTACTATGTCCTTGGAAACAGAGGAGGGCTGGACCTGATGGATCGAAAGAGAGAGACAGAGACGGAGAGAAAGAGAGAGAGAGAGAGGTTTTAATAACGAATTTTAATGAAATAAGGGTGGACATTTTTTAAATATTTACATCTTATATAATTATTGATATAAATATTTATTTACATTTGTATTATATTCATCTTCATTTAGCAAATTAAATAATTTTTAAAATATTTTTTCATTACATATTCAAATTATTATTCAAAGTGATTCAAGTTTAATGCTGAATTTATCACATTGACTGTATTTAAAAATGATAACTGAATAAATTGCTATAAATATAAATAAAAAATTAAATTAACACATTTTGAAAAAAACATTTTATATATGAATGAAGTGTTCTGCAACCAAATAAAATAAATTAAAATTAAAATAATTTTATATAATATATTTTATTATATAAATAAAATAAAGTAAAATGTTTTATCATGGATATACACATAAACATTTTACCATTAAAGCCACAATATGTAATTTTTGCCACTAGAGGTCGCTTATTCAAAACAAAGGCGTAGCTTGATGACGCCTTGATTTCGCGGAACTTTTATTATGCCACAGACGAGCACTTCCACTTGTTCCGCTCATGCATATGTGGGTAACGCAGCGCTGTTTATCATATTAGATATATTTGAGTGTGTTGAAAGTTATGCTATAATGCTACTCTATAATGCATTCGCTCGGCGGTTACTATGAGACACTTGTTCACACTGCAGTGAGCTAGATCAATATTAGGCATGGTAAAACATGGTACTTGTGGTAAATCAAGAAAACCAGATTTAACAATAAGACTAACTGTGTTGAGCTATATAACAATGATTCGTTTTCTGTCGATGAATGTGTCCAAGCAGTTGCTCACCTGTCTAATAAAACACATAATATATTAAAGCATCTTTGGTGTTTCCACGGGTTCTACAAAATAAAACGGAAATCGAGGGTAACGCGAGTACGAGTGCTTATTTCTCTGGATTTAAATATTCTTGGAAACATTTGTGATAATGCAAGTACACAAGTCAACAAAATATATAACATTGTTATAGTGGTTTTTGGATATTTTAATCCAAAAATCTTACATATTGTGCCTTTAAGGCACACCAACATCACTCCAATATTAACTTCCATGCCAGCATGTTGTACCTCTTTATTTTGCCAATGCATTTTGGTGCGCAGGCCTTCATTAGGGCTAAAAGTTTACAGGTGTACAAAAGCTCATTTAGGCCAATGAAGGCCTGTGCAAAATTGAACGTTGGCAAAATAAAGAGTAATATCTTTTCAGCTACGTTTTCAGACTATTTTGAGCGCTCCGTTTCACAAGTGTTGCTGGTATTGTCCCAAAATTCTTTCGCTTTCCTTCCACGCACCTTGTTGATGTTGTGAAGTTGCACCAGAACAACCACACAACATTTTAGCATGTTGTACCTGCAATTGTAACTCTGAAGGCTGTGAGGAGAGGGACTCAATTTCACTGTCAATCACCAGCTCCTGGGAATCCGTCATCGGAGAAGAAGAGGGTGACTGGGAATGAGGGAGCAGTGACGGAGAGATTCTTGAGAGCGGGAAGCCCGTCATGGCATTCTCTGAAGTGGGATTCTCCACAAACGCACACACAACATGCGAGACTGTGCTCTGTTTGGTCTCATTTTCTGTCTGAGCGGGCAGTGGAGCTTGGATGGGAAGTTCAGGCCTCCCTGTAGCAGACAGAGTGATGTTTCTGTTCTGTGGCATGGTCCCAAATTTAATGACTGTGGGTGGCTGTGGCGATTCTTGGCCTGCCTTTTTGTCCATTAGCTTTTCTCCTGGGTTCTCAATCTTCATGGATTTAAAAAGTTGCGTTCCTGACTGCAAAGAAGTCAAAGTGAAGGATGTGTACAAGCCGGAGTGGATATAGTCATTCCGGCTGGATGCTTTGGACTGACCCGGTGTGCCGGCACCTCGGTCTAGGGCGGCTATGCTGTCTTTATCCCTGGAGACGTTTGCAGGTTTGTCGGAGAGGGGCGGAGGTCCGGCAGAGCCCCCGTCTGCACCCTCCGTTCTGGCCATCATATCTCCCTTTAGGATATCAGGGTACGACACAAAACGATACACAAACTTCTGCCCGTTTACTTTTTTGATGATGTTCTGCAAGGGAAGATTGGAGAAAATGCATGTTTATTTTAGGTGATGAATGACTTTCTCCTAAATTCATCGAAAAATATCCACATAAAAAAAAGCAATCATCCAAACAAATCAACCAAAACGTCCCTCACATGTACATTTTTACCAGCCAGTCAGTTGCGTTCTTCTACCCTCTCTATCAAAATAACATGTAATTAAGTAAATGAACCCATGTTAAGACCAGGAAGAATGCGGAAAACGATACGTCTTGCCCTGTGGTGCCAAGATGAGGCTTAAAAAGCTAAAGCGCCAAACCCTCACACACACAGTTCCCACTCAAGAATAAACCCAACAGGCCATGACAGGCTGTGATCCTCTTGATTCAGTTCAGAAAGACTTGATTGTGTGTTTACAACAACAAAACAACTTGATGGACAAGAGGAGTGTGGGGGCGATGAGAGGGCTGAGAGCTAGCAATTATAATAAACGCTGATTTAAATATATAACCACAACAGCATTTAAGCAGCATTCACACTGCCAGCGACAGAATCGAAGCGGCATGATCCCAATCATTTTAATGGAGAGCTGGCGATATCCGGCGACATTGGCAACAGGATGTAGGAGTGTCCAGTGATGCGACAAAGTTAAGTTATGTGTAACTTTATGCAAATGAATATCGACTTTCAGGAGCGACAAATGATAGGAGTGAAGACAGTGGAGAACACGTGATCCGTCACTACATCCTGTAGTGGAGTGTCGACAGCAAGATTTTCCTATAATTTATGTCTCTGTGTACATACAGGGGTACTCGTGTACTGACTCCGAGCCTGAATGGATTTGTGAACCCATTTAGACCGGTGCTCACGCTTTCACTGCAGATAAATAGCCGCGATGGCAAAAAAAAAAAGTTTTAGTGGCAAGAAGTCCAACAACAACAACAACATCCTGATTTACCTGGTAAATCAAGAAAACCTGAAAGGATTAGTTCACCCAAAATTAAAAAATAATTTATAGTTATAATCCAGCATTATTTAATAAATTTACAATTATTTAACCTTAGAATTAAAAATAATTAATTTGCATGTGGAAGTAAAGCAGATTGCTCATTCCACTTTTTTCCATACCATGAAAGTGAACTGAAACGGTCAAGAGCCAAAATGACAAAAAAGCAGCATAAAACAGCATACAACTTGTGTACACACAGCAATTTTCCCTAATCATAATTCATGTTAATAAAAAGGGGCCAATATATACTATTTTGTCAATTTAAGGAGCTAAATTCTAGAGTTTCTGTCAATGTCAAATCAATGTGAACTTAGGCATCAAAATTATAATGTAAAGTATGTAATACGAATAACTATTTATTTTGAAATGAATAGTTGATGAAAATGTTGAATATTAAACATTAGAAATTCTCTATAATAAAGATTAGACCTCTATTTTAAGCAATTTTAAAGGGTTAGTTCACCCAAAAATGATAACTATCCCATAATTGACACCCTCAAGCCATCCTAGGTGTACATGACATTCTTCTTTCAGCCAAACACAATCAGAGTTATATTAAAAAATATCCTGGCTTTCCAAGCTTTATAATGGGAGTTAATGGTAGCCTAGTAAAAGTAATCCATACAGCTCCAGGGGGTTAATAAAGGCCTTCTGAAGCGAAGCCATGCGTTTTTGTAAGAAAAATATCCATATTTATAACTTTATAAACTATAACTGGCTTTCGGTAACGGCCGTAAGTGAGTTGAGTTCTGGTGGAAGAGTGACCTTATATCTTATAACGAAATCCTCTAACATTTCTCTTTAAATATTCTTGTTTTAGACTTCTAATTCGTGACCGGTATTTTGTTTTTGCTCTATCCTCTGCGCTTCCGTGTTCGTCAATACGTCATGCGTTGGGTCAGAGGTCACTCTTCCGCCGAAACTAGACTTGTGTACAGAAGTTACCAGAAGCCAGTGATTATAGTTCATAAAGTTATACTTTATAAAGTTTATAAAGTCCTATCCTGATATTCCCCCTTTAGAGTATCAGCATAGGACAAAAACGATACACAAACTTCAAACCATTTACTGCCAACAGTCATGTAAAAAAAAAAAGACAAATATTGACCAATAACCATTATAGTCCTGATATAAGCCTATTGTGCATCCATAGGCTGAAGAATATTGAATATTATGAATACTGACTAAAAGGCGGGCGTACACTGTGCGAGTTCGGACACTCGGAGGTCGTGAGATATTGCACACACTACGAGCCAGTTTACTTGATAATTGCATTAAAGCAGCTGGTACACAGGACGACTGTACTACACGGCGAGCCGGCGGCAATTGCGTGAGCTTTCGCGCTAAACAGAGACTGGAGCTTTCAATGTTGCAGCTATCTTCGGATAGGAAAAAGAAAAAAAATGATTTGTGTGCAAATGATTTGTTGAAAAGCAGAGAACAGCAGCCATTCCTTTCAACAGAAACAACCAGAGAGAGAGAGAGAGAAAGTGTGTGTGTGTGTGTGTGTGACGGTGTGTGCGCACGCTGCATGGTTGCAGCCACTGAGCTATAGCCTAATAATACTCAATTTAGCCTATGTGACATTGGTTGTGTATGATTTGGCAATAGGGAACAGCCTGTACACTGTTGAAAATTAAATGCATAATGAAAAACATGTTTAAAAATTATCGGGAGGTAGGGAGGTGCTCGTGACATAATTCATCTCACTCTGCGAGCCAAAACCATACGAACATCAACGATTTCCACACGATTTCTCCCGAGTGAAAAAAATCATCCTGTGAGCTCATACGACAGCAAAAATCGCACCGTGTACGCCCGGCTTAAAATTTCCATCTGTTCCACACACAAGCTATTGTATGACTTCAAAACACTTGGAATATAGAGCACAAGCTCTATTGTCTACCTTTGTTATTATTTATTATTTTTTACAGACCCCATTCCCAGCTTGGAAAAAAACAATCTCCTTTCATGTTCTACGGAAGAAAGAAAGTCATACGGTTTGAAACAATAAGAGAAAATGATGACTGAACTTTTATTTTTCAATGACATTACGCACCTTGTCGTAGTAGTAACGCAGAGCCCGGCTGAGCTTGTCGTAGTTCATGCTGGGTTTGTTCTTGCGGGCGCCCCATAATCTGGCCACCTCCTCGGCCTGCAACAGTTTGAACTCTCCATCCTCATTGGTCCAGCAGATGAGCTGGTCATTGCTGGGGTCCAACAGGAGCTGCAGCAGGAACTGCCACAGGGTCACTGAGCTGTCCATGTCCTTCTCTATCCACAGCTGTGGGGGAAATGTTACCTTACGGGACCCTGTTCGCGCTCACAGCCTGGCTGACACGTCACGGCATATTCCGGCAAATATCCTGACAGAGGCTGAAATATAAATGATCGAGATGCGATTAGATCACAAATTGAATTGTAAAATAATGGCAAGAGGGAGATTTATGCAAGCATTTGCTTTAAGAAGCAAACTCAAATGTTTAGGAAGCGTTTCGCTTAAACCAAACCTAGAGCGACCATTCTTGAAATCATAAAAACATGGTAAATATGCACACCATATTAAATAGCAAATGGTTTTGGACTTCAGCGTAATCCTGGCAGTGTGGACAGTGCAGACCGACTGTGTGCGTGTAAGCAGCTTAAATTAAAACTAAATCTGCCTTGACTCATCCGATATCCAGCTGGTAGTTGCAAAAGACAGCGAAAAAAGTCTCCCACATACAATCTGACAGAACAGAACACATAAACATAGAAACCAAGAGGCGAGACTCAGACTGTAGGAGACAAGGTCTGGGAATTTTACACTACACAAAGAGTTCAGGACAAAATGAACTGAGATAGCATCACCAATTACAAAAATTATGGCCTGTTGCATGATGATAATGATTGCATACTGTAAATGTGTCACTTGTGCATCTTTAATTTAATGGCCAAAATTAGATGCACATATTTCTTCTTTATTAAAGACCTAAATGACCGTAGATCTTTCCATAATTACACTTCAAAATGGTGTAATGCTGCACATTAATAGCCATTATACACCCATCTGAATATTCAATATAAAGACAAAATTTACACTAAATGGTTTTTAACGTAGATGTCATCTTATAATGACAGATTTCATATATCCATACAAATTACCATATAAACCTTTAATTTAAAACTACACATATACCTTTAATTCTTTTGAGATTAACTTGAAAATCAAGGACAAAATGTTGGCAAAACTATTAAAACATAACCTAAATGTGCATTTAACCCTAAACAATCCTTTTGAACTCACATAAAACTCTATGCTAATTGGTGTAAAGCTTTGTGTAAAATATAAATTCGAGAAATCTGGATAGGAGCTAAAGCAAAACCTCCACGTCAATTCAACCAACGGGTCAAAGTTGATCATTTATCATTCGTTTAAGTTTTAAAATTCCTCTTCAATACTTGTAAAGTTATCAAATTATAAAGTAATTGAAAACATACGCAATGTCCCAAACTGCAACCTGTTAGAACTTGAGTTTCGCTTGTTAGCATCGAGCTAATGTCTGTCAAACTCACCTGAGAAGCTTTGTGCTCTCCGGAGTCGGTTCTGGAGGGGTTTTCCGACAGATTAAAGCCAAAAAATAAATAAAATAAAATAAAAAATGCAGCCCGTTTTCTTGTATGTTTACATCGTGTAAAGATATTTGGTGGTCAGCTAGCGTAGCGTGCTAGCCCGCTAGCTAACGGAGTCTTCGCAAATTTTAGACTCATTAAACTAACTATAGTTTATTTAAATTCTACTGTTTAAAGCGGTTTTCTACCGTATTTACAACGAGAACGACAATAAAAGAGGCAGCGAAAGAGAAAGGGAAACACTAAAGTCTCTCCATCTCACGTACTGATATTTTTAGCTACAACCACAATAATACAAAACAGGAAGCAACAAACCCACCAGATTAAACACTCTAACAACGCACAATAAAACTCCAGAACAAAGACTGAGATTTTATGAATCTGTAAGAAATGAGGTCCATTTAGTTTGAACAGCGATAATCTCCTCGAGATGTAAGATCAGCAGCACGAGAAATGCAGTGAGTGAAAGCATGTAGATTATCTCATGATGGACTCTCTTATTTCATCTATATGACTATAATAGTTATAGCGTAGTCCAACCAATATATATAATATACTTACTGGTGGAAAAAAGAAACTCCAAATATTAATTTGGATGGTGTTGAAACATTGTATAATAACCGTTTGAATGTACTTTGACGTTTAGATAAGAAATGACAGAAGGATAGGCAATAAAATTATGAGGGTGTAAAATGATAGAACGACAGAACGATAGATAGATAGATAGATAGATAGATAGATAGATAGATAGATAGATAGAACGACAGACAGACAGATGATATATAGACAGACAGATAGACAGATAAAAAAAAGTTTGTTTACATTGCCACTATAACCCATACACTATACATTGCATTTAGAAGGTAGCTAGAAGGTGATTAAAATGATGAAGAGCTCAAAAGAGCAAATTGAGTCATACAAAATATCCCTTATACATACATAAAAATAAAAAAGGTTTATATATTACTTCTTAATAACCCATATACACTACATGGCCAAACGTATAGGTAGTCACTTTAGCTACACATTATTAATAGGTGGATAAAATTATGCATGATACAGTTGCCTTAAATGATCATTCACTGTGCACCTTAAGGATTAATTGGAGTGCCGACTCTGAGCCCCATCAGCACATGACCTCTCTGATAGCCATGCAACATGCATATTTGGAATTGTGTTGAGGTGTAGTTTAGTTTATATATAGACTATAGGCTGGTAACTTTAAGGTTGTAGGTTCAAAACTCCATCATAGAGAGAGAGAGTGACTGTACCTGACGTTCTACATAAATGTTATTTCTTCAAAGCACAGCATCACCATGTGTCCCTGCAGAATAAACTGATAAGACACCAGAAAAACAATCAAAATGGCAAGTACTATTTGTGGGTACCAATAATACTATTACACATAGTTTGTGCACAATAACACCACCACTACCATATTTCACTCCCATTACCAGGCACCACCTTCATTTATTTATAACACTGTCACACTCATACTCATTTGCCATGTGCGTAGGAAAAGAGTGGCAGAATAAATGTGCAATTTTAGTCTTTTGTGTCAGTTCCAGCCACCACGCCTTCCAAACAGATTCCAGCGCTGCGGAAAAAACATGGAAAATAAATGCAGGCACAATCCAAGCATTCCTGCCATACAAGATCAGTGACTGATGCTTTTACTAGAAGGGCAATTCTTTGCACTTATTCTCCAGAAATGTGTGCTAACATCAACAATAAGCATTTGCCAGGAAATAAAAGTGCTCTGCATTATAAAGAAAACCATGTGATCTATGAAAAGCACAATGACTTATAATTTAAGTGAGGGAAAAAACATGTACACCGATCAGGCATAACATTATGTGTTGGTCCCCCTTTTGCTCTCAAAACAGCCCTGACTCGTAGAGGCATGGACTCCAATAGACCCCTGAAGGTGTGCTGTGGTATCTGGCACCAAGATGTTAGCAGCAGATCCTTTAAGTCCTGTAAGTTGCGAGGTGGGGCCTCCATGGATCGGACTTGTTTGTTCAGCACATCCCACAGATGCTCGATTGGATTGAGATCTGGGGAATTTGGAGGCCAAATCAACACCTCAAACTTGTTGTTGTGCTCCTCAAACCATTCCTGAACCATTTTTGCTTTGTGGCAGGGCGCATTATCCTGCTGAAAGAGGCCACAGCCACCAGGGAATACCGTTTCCATGAAAGGGTGTACATGGTCTGCAACAATGCTTAAGGAGGTGGTACGTGTCAAAGTAACATCCACATGGGTGGCAGGACCCAAAGGTTTCCCACCAGAACATTGCCCACGTGCATCAATGAGCCTTGGCCGCCCATGACCCTGTCGCCGGTTCACCACTGTTCCCTCCTTGGACCACTTTTGATACACTTCTGATTTTGACAGATTGGACCACTGCAGACCAGGAACACCCCACAAGAGCTGCAGTTTTGGAGATACTCTGACCCAGTCATCTAGCCATCACAATTTGGCCCTTGTCAAACTCGCTCAGATCCTTACACTTGCCCATTTTTCCTGCTTCTAACACATCACCTTTTTTGGACAAAATGTTTACTTGCTGCCTAATATATCCCACCCACTAACAGGTGCCGTGATGAAGAGATAATCAGTGTTATTCACTTCACTGGTCATAATGTTATGCCTGATCGGTGTATATTCTCCATACAACTCCAAAACAAGATTTCTTAAAGGAATGGTCCAGGTTCATCTGTGATATTAACTCTTCCTTCAGTTTGTAAAAACAAAAATGTTTGCAGTAGTGCACTTGCAATGGAAATCTATGGAGAGGATTTTAAAGCAGAAATGTGACGTTCCTACGAACCAACATGCTTTTGCTGTTTTTTGATAAACATCTGGTTATGCATAGCTAACATAATTTAACTGCAAGTGATTTTTTCGATACTGTACATAAACTCTCTTTCTGGTATCTTTCAGTTTTGTTATTGTTAACTAAAACTTAACTAAAACTTAACAACAGTTTTTGTTCATTGAAACAAGGCTGAAATCAAATAAAACATAAATATTGAACAATCTACAGTTAAAAATCTGGAACGGAAATTAGAAATGTTGCCTTGGCAGCTAACTGAAATAAAAGTTAAAGTATTAAAAATGACAAACTAATACTGAAATAAAAATAAATTAAAAGCTAAACAGAAATATATTAAAAAAAAAGACACAAACACAAAATATTTACTAAAACAAATTAAAAATATAAAAACTAATTCAAAATATGAATGAATAGACTATAATAGTATATAAATAATAATAAAAATGACAAATACTGAAATAAAAATAAAATTAAAGTTTAACAGAAATATTAAAAAGATAAAAAAAACATAAAATAATTACTAAAACAAATTAAAAATATAAAAACTAATCCAAAATATTAATGAATAGACTATAATAGTATATAAATAATACTAAAATAACACTGCTTTGCATGCACTCTCAGATAAAAAGGATTTTACCTGGTTTACCATCACATAATAATCATTACAAGCGTTGAAATACTGGATAAAATTTGCACAAACTGCACTGGTATGTGATTTTATCACACTACTATTATGTATATCATTTAAGTATTGTGGCTATACTTTTAAAACTGTGAATTTTATCAGTGTGTAGTTTGCATTGCAACCAGGTACAAAGCATCGCCCCATAGACTTCCATTGCAAGTTCATTGCAGTAAATGCAATTTTTGCTTTATTTTACAAATCGAGAGACAAGTCAAACCAGCATGATTTAAACTTGTATTTAACCCAGAACTTTCCTTTAAATAGCCCGAGATGTTTTGAAACCCTAAAGGTGACATATCACAGTTTTTCCAAAAGGTTTTTTTTTTTTACTTTATTTTCTTACATAGGAAAATAGCATTTTTCTGTTATTCAAAAATATAACCTAAATTTGACCAGCTATAAGGAATAGGAGCAGCTATAGTCGGATGGTTTGTGTACATGAAAACAGTTAAGGTCCATTCACACCAAAAACTATAACAATAACTATATTAGCATCCAATGTCTGTCACTATAAATGCCCAAGCTCTTTAAAGGGATAGTTAACCCAAAAATGAAAATTAGCCCATGATTTACTCACCTTCAAGCCATCCTAGGTGTATATGACATTCTTCTTTCAGACGAATACAATCAGAGTTATATTAAAACATATCCTGGCTAATCCAAGCTTTATAATGGCAGTGAATGGCAGCCCAAAATTTGAAGCCCAAAAAAGTGCATCCATCCATTATAAAAGTGCTCCACATGGCTCCAGGGGGTTAATAAAGGCCTTCTGAAGCGAAGTGATGCGTTTGTGTACGGGTGAACTATCCCTTTAAAGCAGATGGATTCTGATTGGCTGTCAATGTTTTATCATTCATCAGCTGGAAAAATCGTTCTGAAAGTGATTCCAATTACATCATTCAGTTGTGGACTTTTTATAGTTAATAGTTACAATCATTATAGTTATCGTCCTCGGTGTGAACATGCCTTTAATGCATTAACATGATGTTATAGGTATAGGAAATAATTTAACATGTTTATTGGGGATGAAGGTGGTGGCAGAAAAATCAAGGATGAGCCCTTGCAAAGGAATATAATGTTATAATTCCCATAAAAACAGACATCTCCCTTCAAAAAAAGAGAAGAGAACAAGAAAAAAAAGACTATCTTAAAACAGGAAGTACATGATAGTACTATTCGAAACACTGTAAATCAGGATGCTCTTTGCGATATTAAAAAGGATGTACCTACGTGATCGTTCAGAAACTGCTACAAACTTTAAAGTATTGATAAGTCCAGATACCAAGTGTGTAGACTAGAGCATCTGATAGTTTGTGAAAGCCTACATGTGCTACTAAGTAGAGCGGGGAAAAGAAATGCATAAAGTAGTTAAGACCAGATGTACAAAGGCAAGACGATGTCAAGCAAATTCACTCCATGTGGTAGATTAACATGAACCATCTCAAGAAAGAAACTCAAACACAGTCCCATGGATGCTAGAGTAGCCCGTTCAATGACGTATCGGTAAAATTATGTCCAGATAGCTTCATTACGACAGGAAGCAGTCAGCTGCCAGTTTTTACGAACAGTAACAACTGTCCTCAGCGATTTAGCTTATCAACCGTGACGGCACAAAGTAGAAAAAAATGCATTGATCTAATGCAAAGCACATTACGACGACATAAAGGAAACAATTTTCTTTGTGTGATTACAGATCGAAGAGAAAATTGTTTCTAGCTTATATATGTTTTACAGTACACAAGTTTGTTTCCACACATGTAGTGATGTTATCCACGGTTTTGGCATACGCTCTCAACAGACTGAGAGAGATGAGGCACGAGAAAAAAACGTGGAAAGCTACTTGATGCATAAATACCTTTCAGCTGGCGCAGGGATGTGATTGGGCCGAGAAAATTCCACGATTGGGTTTGCGCGAGGGGCGGGGACTAAACATTCCATACATTTGGAAAAACGTCAATATGTTTCAAAACACTGTGACGTGTCAAAAATAACGGCATTGGACCTAATCATAACAATTCATTTAAAAAAAGGTGCACTCCACCAGAGTGCTTCAATAAGGTGAACCTCACGAAGAAATGTCAAATAAAAAGATTATTTTGAGTTAAGTGCATTTCCACCCATATTCCCATTACCTTTAAGCAAAAAATCTCATTCTCATTACAGTAATACAGTTATCATTTCTTGTTTGTTTTGATAATAGACATCTGTATAAATTAATTTCAACAACTAATATTACCATTGTACATTACCATGTACTTACAATTTAAATATAATTTTGTAGCAATACGGTAACAAGTATGAGATTTTTTTCACAATATGATAATGAGGATGAAATGTTTTTGGCGTTACAATTATGAAAATGAGATGTTTTTGCATGACAAACAATTTTGAGGGTTAAATATACTTAGCTGTCATAAAAACAATATTATATAATATTTTCTTTAAGCAACGTGATTTTTTTCTATTTATTTTGGTGCTGTCAAATCGATTAATCGTGATTAATCGCATTTAACAAAAGTTTTTGTTTGCATAGTGTGTGTATATATATTATATTATATATATATATATATATATATATATATATATATTATATATATATATATATATATATATATATATATATATATATATATATATATTATATATATATATATATATATATATATATATATATACACACACACACACACACTCACCTAAAGGATTATTAGGAACACCATACTAATACTGTGTTTGACCCCCTTTCGCCTTCAGAACTGCCTTAATTCTACGTGGCATTGATTCAACAAGAAATGTTGGCCCATATTGATAGGATAGCATCTTGCAGTTGATGGAGATTTGTGGGATGCACATCCAGGGCACGAAGCTCCCGTTCCACCACATCCCAAAGATGCTCTATTGGGTTGAGATCTGGTGACTGTGGGGGCCATTTTAGTACAGTGAACTCATTGTCATGTTCAAGAAACCAATTTGAAATGATTCGAGCTTTGTGACATGGTGCATTATCCTGCTGGAAGTAGCCATCAGAGGATGGGTACATGGTGGTCATAAAGGGATGGACATGGTCAGAAACAATGCTCAGGTAGGCCGTGGCATTTAAACGATGCCCAATTGGCACTAAGGGGCCTAAAGTGTGCCAAGAAAACATCCCCCACACCATTACACCACCACCACCAGCCTGCACAGTGGTAACAAGGCATGATGGATCCATGTTCTCATTCTGTTTACGCTGACCATCATTCTGTTGACTCTACCATCTGAATGTCTCAACAGAAATCGAGACTCATCAGACCAGGCAATATTTTTCCAGTCTTCAACTGTCCAATTTTGGTGAGCTCGTGCAAATTGTAGCCTCTTTTTCCTATTTGTAGTGGAGATGAGTGGTACCCGGTGGGGTCTTCTGCTGTTGTAGCCCATCCGCCTCAAGGTTGTGCGTGTTGTGGCTTCACAAATGCTTTGCTGCATACCTCGGTTGTAACGAGTGGTTATTTCAGTCAAAGTTGCTCTTCTATCAGCTTGAATCAGTCGGCCCATTCTCCTCTGACCTCTAGCATCAACAAGGCATTTTCTGACATTCAGTTTGGAGTTCAGGAGATTGTCTTGACCAGGACCACACCCCTAAATGCATTGAAGCAACTGCCATGTGATTGGTTGATTAGATAATTGCATTAATGAGAAATTGAACAGGTGTTCCTAATAATCCTTTAGGTGAGTGTATATACGTATACACACAAATATATGTGTGTGTATATACAGTGTATATATATATATATATATATACACACACACACACACACACACACGTAAACAAAAACTGATGCAATTAAATCACAATTAATCGATTTGACAGCAGTAATTAATTTATTTTTTCAGGTAAAATATGACTAATTATTGCATTTCTTGACATTTATCTTGAGATTCACCCTGATAGAGGCCATATTTGATAATGCATAATATTATAGCCTAAATCATAGTGCGTATTGTCTTAATTTAAAAGGAAGGGAAATTGAAGCATTCTGGCTTCAGTTAATGTGCTACAGCTAACCAAAATACTGTTTTCCTTTTATATTTTCACCTGGTTAGATCTATAACACAATATTCACAAAATGTACAGGAAACACGTCTCCTCAAATTATACTCCGTATTGTCTTTTAGATCTCCAGACTTCCTGCAAACTAGGTTTAAAGGCAGTAAAAACAGATCAGATCTGTTGCAGCTCAACCTGTATCTTTGCACCGGACGAAACGTGATGAAATCGACTGTGAGCTTTATTTTAACCCACCTAAAAGCCAGAAATCTGCTTTGAGCTTAATCACATCCCTGAGTTTCAAGTTAGCTGACTGTAGCACCAAGAAACACAAACATCTGGATAAACGATAAAAAAGTGGGGGAGGAAACGGAGACAAAAATGAAGGCGGAGGGTTATTACAGCTCGTGAGCCCGTTTAGATATCATAGCTTTCCCTCTCAGACTCCAGGAATCACACTCCAGTTTATCCCGTGATCAGACGTTTGTCTTGACCAGTCTGCCAGCACGAGGACCCCGGTGCACCTTGGTGTGTTTGGATAGGTGGTCACTCCTGGCGAACTTTTTGTCGCACATTGTGCACTCGTAAGGCTTGACTCCCGAGTGAGACCGCCGATGGCGGGACAGCTCATCGGAGCGAGAGAACCTTTAAAGCATAAAACACAGCACGACATGCACGTCAGCTCAATTCAAGGCCCCATTACAAGTTTTGATGGTAATCAGCTCACAAGCTATTCCCACATTAGTCGACCAATGAATCTCTATAGACCTTATTCAGAGCAGAGCAGAGAACTTTCAGTCATTCATCACCAGATAAAGATTTTTTAAATTCCTTTTATAGAGATTGCATTCACAAAGAGATATTTCTAGGCAATCAAATATTTTGAACATAGGTCTAAAAATTAAATAAATAAATATTTATTATTTAATATATATTTATAAATAAATAAATATTAGAAATTTCAATGGCATTTAATTTTCATGCTTTTTAAACTACCGTTCACTAAAAGTTTGGGGTAAGTTTGATGATTTTTTTAAAAGAAATTAATATTTCTAGTCATCAAAAATGCATTAAATTGAGCCAAAGTGACAGTAAAGACATTTAAATTCCTGTAAAAGATTTCTATTTCAAATAAATACTATTCATCAAAGAATCCTGAAAAATGATTACAGTTTCCACAAAAATATTCAGCAGCACAATTGTTTTCAACATTTTTTGAAAAAAAAAAAAAAAAAAGATTTTTGAGCAGCATATCTGCATATTAGAATGATTTCTGAAGGATCATGTGATACTAAAGACTAAATGGCTGCTGAAAATTAAATAATATCAATATATAATAATAAAATAATAGAAAACTGCTATTTTAAATTGTAATATTTTTACAGAATTTTTGATCAAATAAATGCAGCTTTGGTGAGCACAAGAGACTCATTTCATAAACATGTAAAATCATACCAACCCTTAAACTTTTAATTGGTAGTGCACTTTTGCCATAGCATAAACTTCAACCAATAGCTTGAACGGCCTAGATAACATCAGTCAAAAAGGCAAGTTGTTTCATAGATGGAGCACGTTTTTATGAAAGAATATGCAGATGTATTTTTTTGTGCGCTAACGAATCTCTAAGACCAAAAGAGTGTATTACGAAATCAAATTAATGTTAATCAAATTAATGTTATGACGAAACATCTGGATTCAACACTTACCTCCACCCACAGTCTGGCCAGCTGCACAGGTAGGGTTTCTCCCCCGTGTGTCTGCGGAAATGAGCCTTCAGGTGGCTGCTCTTAGTGTACATCTTCTCGCACCCTGGGTGAGAGCATTTATGTACCCGCAAGGTTTCCGTGGAGGACCTGGAAGGACGTGGTGTGATGGCTTTGACCAGGCCTGCACCCGCTATTCCGACCGCCCTGACGGCAATGGGCAGGGGAGCGATCTTCACATACTTTTGGTCTTGATTGACGGCCTCGCCCATGATGGAGAGGAAAGTTGCTGAGGGCACCTGTGGTGAAAGAAGGGTAATGTTCTGTGCCCCTTGGACACCGAGCACCAGGTGGGCCACTCTGAGCCCGTTAGCCACGCCCGATTGGGTGTCTGGCTGTTGGAGGGTGTGGCTTAGCTGGAGAGGTTGCAGCTGAAGCACAAATGGAGCACCAACGAGCACCGGAGCAGCATTAGCCGTGGCGTTAACACTCTGAGTGGCAGGGGCCGGTGAGGTCGTGCTGGATTTCGGCTCTGCATCACTGGGGGAAGACGGCTGCACGAGAGGCTCATCCTCCTTTGACTTTTCCTCCGGACTCAGAGGACCATCTCTCACCAGCTCCATCTTCTCCATCAAGAATTCCTCAATGTCCTCCAGGGTTGGAGAGAAGGTGCTGGGCAGCTGCGGTATGAAATCAGGCAGCTTGGGCGGCTGAATCAACAGCTCCTCAGTGGAGTCTAAAAAGATCTGTAGCGGCCCTTCATCCTCGTCTTCCTCCCCTGGGCTGTAGCTGAGTCGAGCTCCAACATCTTCCGTTTCAGGACTGGAGCACGAGATGGAGCTGCCCCTCTCGCTGCTCTCACTGCCCCCCATCTCGACGAAAGGCAAGGTGGCCAAACCATGGTCCGCGAACAATTCATTAGCAGTGGCCACCGCTTTGTCACTTATGGAGACCATTTGTTGGTGTGCAGATCAGAGGAAGGCTGAAGATATTGCCACGGTTTGTAAACACTGCATCAAAAAAGAAAGTTAGAAATTTAATAATGAGGATAACGTACAGTGGCGCGCTAAAGTATTTGGACACGTAAAATAAGTAAATACATTTTAGATCACATTTCACCAAAAATCCATATATACATATATATATATATATATATATACACACACACACACACACACACATATATAAAGTTTCACAGGTTATAAAAAATATTAAGCAGCACAACTGTTTCTAACATTGATAATAAATCATCATATTAGAATGATTTCTGAAGGATCATGTGAGAGTAATGGATGATGAAAATTCAGCTTTGCATCACATAAATAAATAATACTTTAAAGTACATTAAAATAGAAATCCGTTATTTTAAATTGAAATAATATTTCATAATATTACTGTTTTTTCTGTATTTTTGATCAAATAAATGCAGGCTTGATGGGGATAAGAAACTTCTTTCAAAAACATTAAAAATAGTAATGTTTCCAAACTTTTGACCGGTACTGTGTATGTATATATATATATATATATATATATATATATATATATATATATATATATATATATGTATGTATGTATGTATGTATGTATATATATGGTCAATTATATAATTAGGCACTATAATATTTAATATAAATAATAAATCTGCATAGATTATTGGTAGTACAATACTACTTTGATGTATTATTTATATATTCATTTTTGTATTACAATAATTATATTTATTTACATTATGATAGGCTATAATTTCTTTAAGCTATATATTGGGTGAAATATGAAATATGACTATATGTTCTTGACAGGTTTTGTGACATGATTCACCATGCATTAGATAACAAAATATTAAAACAAGTAGCATTTATTTTCCAAGACTGGTGGCACAAACACACTTTACAAGCAATATATTTCACAAAAATGATGTTTTAATAATAAAAAAAAATTTTTTTTCCCAAAATAAAAAAAAAAATATTTGAACACTTTCTGATTGTTAACTTAATTCATACATCCAATAAAAATCAGCTTATGGCAAGCTAGTTACAAATTGGCTCATTTAAGTTAAATTCTGCATTTTGTATCTGATGCAATTAAAACGCATTTTAAGCATCAAAATACTATAAGGGGCCAGCATTTACATGCACCCATGCTCATCATTACCATGCTTTCAGAGATTAAATCACAAAGGTTTATGGGGTAAAAAGAGGAGGGGCTATTAAAAACACCATCACAACACAACACAAATCACAATCACAACATAAATCATAATGCACACTAATCTCATTATAAGACTACTTAATCAAACGTGCATTAAAACTGCACCAATGCTCAAATACACCACACACACGAGGCACTAGACATGTGTTTCACAAAAGTGCGTAGGCAGGGCAGGAAAACAGGCCTGCACACATGCTCCTAACACACAGCCGAGGAAAACTGCAGCTTTTAGACAACAGAGCCACAACACTGCCAGAAACAGGTGTCAACTTCATCAAAGTGGGGTCATTTAGATCGAATCTGACCCTCTGTTAAAAATACATTTCGATTTGTTTTTATCGAACGTAAAACGATATATTTATGTCTCATTACCTTGTGTAAATATGGATTGAAATATCCGGATAATGGATGTACGACATAGGATGAATCCAGATGTCTCTTTCAGTGTTATTGTTGGGAAGAACATCGTCCTTGCCACGGTTCCATGTTGGCATTTCTCGCAGAGTCCTGTCACATGACACGCATCGCAATGCATTCGAGGGCACGGATCCGATTCCTGGCTTCTGATTGGTTGCGTGGCGGGGGCTCGCTCCAAAACGAGGTAGGTCATTGGTTAGAGTAAAAGGACTCATGAATTATTCATAAGAGTTGGAAAAACATCCAACGAAGGCAAAGAAAAAAAACCTCAATGCATTAATGCACATTTAAATACATGCCTTGCATACATCATTCACAAGCAAAACTTTTAACCCGTTCAAACCAGAATTATGTTCCAGGGCCATAAAAATATAACCATGCTTTATTTATTCTTAAAATGCATCCATAATTATAATAATTATTTTTTTAAATGCAACATTCAAATTGCTATTTCAAGAAAACGTAAATACTAAATTATATAATTAAGAAAAAAAAACTGTTAAAATAATTTTTCATTTTGTTCATTTTATTTTTACAAGTTAACAAGATAAAGATTAAATATTATGCTCTAAGATTTTATTTATTTATTGTCACAGAAAAATATAAATACAAAAAAGTTTGCATTTTTTATATTTATTTTCAAAGATGGCACAATTATTAATAAAAATGTTCAAAAGACAACACTGCAACCGCTTGATTTTTGAGTTGAGTAGAGATGTAAAGAACTAAAGGAGAAAAACAGCCATGGTAAATTAAGAGAAGTGAATGATGGAGCAACTAACGAAATGAAAACAGCTGCTATAGAGACACTAGATGGCAGTAGCTGATAAAAAACTGACTGATGCCACTCATCCAGAGATATGAAGAATGACTGCCTATGGCTGAAAATGGTAGAATGCTATTCAACACAGCCAGTAATAAACAGTATAAAAGTTTATTGGATTTCATTTGAACTACTTTTGCTGTTTTCTTTTAGATAAAGTTGCTGTTTAAGAGACATCAACATGCAAATGCTATGCATAGATCTATCTATTTGGCAACTAAAGTGCTATTAAATAAAATTGAGACAAGCATTGGAGACTTTTTCTCCAATTAATTAAGCACAATAATAATAATAAAAGAAGAACCAGCTGACTTATTCTTCTCTAAAGATAATTAATAATCTCTGGACCAAATATGTAAACATTACTTCTTTTACAGGGTTGTGTCACAAGGTTCAAAGCCTGAAACTGTCACTCATCCTCATTTTAAATAATACATTCAGCATATTTACTTTTCTGCACTTCAATACACCCATGTCAACTAATAATTCATTGCAAAATAAAATTGCTCTTTTTAATCAGTATTACACTGTGCCAGATTGCAATATTGTAAGCCACAGGTTAGATAACAAAAGTTCTGTCATATGAATTGTGATATATAAATGATCATGTACATAATTTAATACTCAAAAAAGACCCTTTTAAAATGTATGACCACATGTTGTTTGCTGAATATTATCCAGTCAGTGTTTTTTATTTAATTTAAAATAAATTACTTGTAATGCATTTAAGCTTCAATTGCACGTTGCCATCGCTCTTTTAAAAAACATTAAACAGAACCAGCTGTCCTTTATAGTTTTTGCTCTGCATGTAACATCCCATTCATCTTGCATCAATATCTTTCTTCTCAAAGATGATCTTACTGGAGAAATAAACAGCATACACAGATTTCTCCAATTAATTAGCATAATAATAATAAAAACCAGCAAATCTTCAGACTTATTCCTCTCTTAAAATAATTCATAATCTCTGCACCAAATATGTAAACATCACTTCTTTTACAGGTACAGGTTTTTACCACAAGGTTCAAAGCCTTTCTCTTTAAAACATACATTCAGCATATTTACTTGTGTAATTGCTCTCCTTAATATGTAACATTGTGCAATACAGCAAATATAATATTGCAATCCACAGGTTAGACAACAAAAGTTCTGTCAAATATATTAATTATAACATATAAATGATCATTTATAGCATTTAATGCTCAAAAAAGACCCTTTTAAAATATATGACCATATAGTGTTTGTTTAAAGGTACACTATGTAACTTTCTTTTTTGTTCAAAATGAACAGAATTGAAATAATGAGTCAATACATCATCATCAGTTGCGTGGCTTCACTGCCATTCATAAATCCTAGTAAAGTGACCATCAAATGCATGATTCAAATATGACATACTATGTTGGCATACTGTTTTTCGCATACTATATAGTAGGGAAGTATTCGATTTCGGACTTTAAAGTGATAGTTCACCCAAAAATGAAAATTAGCCCATAATTTACTCACCCTCAAGCCATCCTAGGTGTATATGACATTCTTCTTTCAGATGAATACAATTGGAGTTATGTTAAAAAATGTCCTGGCTCTTCCAAGCTTTATAATGGCAGTGAATGGCTGTTTCTGTTTTGAAGTCCATAAAAGTGCATCTATCCATCATAAAAGTGCTCTACACGGCTCTGGGGGGTTAATAAAGGCCTTCTGAAGCGAAGCGATGCGTTTGTGTAAGAAAAATATCCAGATTTAAAACTTTACAAACTGTAATCTCTAACTTCCGCTAACTGTCGTACGCGCGTTCACGAGAGACTGGTGTTCCAGCGTATGACGTAGGACATTTTTTAATATAATTCAATTGTATTCGTCTGAAAGGAGAATGTCATATACACCTAGGATGACTTGAGGGTAAGTAAATCATGGGCTAATTTAAATTTTTGGGTGAACTATCCCTTTAATATGATCAAGTTTTCACTTGTAATGCAGAAAAGTGTCTTTCCAAAAACATTGATAATAATAATAATAATAATTTGTTACATTTATATAGCGCTTTTTCTGGGTACTCAAAGCGCTTTACATATAAAAGAGGGGAATCTCCTCAACCACCACCAATGTGCAGCACCACCTGGATGATGTGACGGCAGCCATATTGCGCCAGAACACCCACCACACACCAGCTTACTGGTGGAGAGGAGACAGAGTGATGAAGACAATCAGTATATGGGGATTATTAGGAGGCCATGATGGACAGAGGCCACTGGGCAAATTTGGCCAGGATGCCGGGGTTACACCCCTACACTTTATCGAAGGAAACCCTGGGATTTTTAATGACCACAGAGAGTCAGGACCTCGGTTTAACGTCTCATCCAAAGGACATTAAACAGAACCAGCTGCCTTTTACGGTTTTTGTCATTATCCAGAGTCCTTTGCTCTAGGTAACATCTCAGTCATCTACTTGCATCAATATCCGCCTTCTCGAAGATGATCTTACTGGAGAAATACAGAGCTACAACACTCAGCAGAGACGCACAGGCCATGTATGCGGTCACACTGAAGAGCTGCACGATGGAGCCCATGAAGAGGGACGGCACCACCTGAGACAGCAGGTAGGCACTGTCTAATAAGGCGATGTCTGTACCCATACCTCTGAAGGCTGAGGGTTGTGCAGGATGAGGGTCCATGGTGACAGACACATGCAAATCAATTAATTGTGAATTTTTGATATTGCTCTGGAAGGGTATCGCACCATTAACGCACCCATTAGATCTTTTCTGCTGTACCTCAACTGATCTGATCCGCTTGTCGGCGGAGAAAAACACCTGGAAATTGAGAGATGCATTTGGTTAGGATAAAATCTCTTTGCATATTTGCATAATGCATTGTTTGGAGCCCTTACCGGTGCATTGGAGTGGTATAGACATATGAGCGTGTATGGCAGAATCTGCAGGATGCAGAAGGTGTATCCTGTAGCTGCGGCCATGATGGTGACTAGTGTAATGTTGTGGGATACGGTCATAATTGCTGTACTCACGGCCAGCAGCACCACGCTGCTCAGATACAGCTTCCTAATTCCTATGCACAACACCATACGCTCCATAAGCAGAGAGAAGATCACTGAGGTCACACATTGAAGGAAAAGACCCAGACTGGCCATTCGCACACCTGGAGAGACATAGAGAAGCACACAAAAATACTTATATTATATATACATACAGTTCAAATGTTTGGGGTCAGTAAGATTTTTTATATATTTATGAAAGAAGTCTCTCTCACCAGTAAAAACAGTAATACTGTGAAATATTATTACAATTAAAAATAAAACGTTTTCTATTTGAATATATTTTAAAATGTAATTTATTCCTGTGATGCAAAGCTGAATTTTCAGCATCATTACTCCAGTTTTCAGTGTCACATGATCCTTCAGAAATCATTCTAATATGCTGATTTGATGATCAAGAAACATTTCTGATCATTATCAATGTTGAAAACAGTTGTGCTGCTTACAGTTTTTCTCAATTGTTTACACACAAATACTGGTACTTGAGACACAATGACCACAACATGTAACTCATGCACCAACCCCCTGAACCAATTCTGCTAAACTACAAGCACAATTCCTGCTTTACACTCGAATTGCAGTTCTAAAACACACTTTTTTCAAAAGGCTACACACAATTCTCTGCATTTGGCACAATATTCATGCAGAAAATCTCTAGTTTTCACAAGGAACACACTGCCATTCAAATATGCACACTGACTCATCACATGGGCAAACACCTGTCACACAGTTTTACAATTAGCAAACAGAGCTTTAGCATAAAAGGGCAACAGGTGAGCTCTTTTTTTTTTTTTACTGTAACTGTATACAGTAAATTCTTCTGTTGTTTTGTATGTAGACCACTGTATGTGCAACTTTGTGTTGGTTGGGATGTACACTGTGTACATTGTTTTTGTGGGAAAAATAAAATATATTTGTTACCGTGTATTTGTGTGTTCTGAGTATAAGAACAATATTCTCAAATATTTTACAACACACTTATGTATGTACTGTCTGTAGTAAGTGTAACACTGAACCAAAAAAGACCTAAGTCATTATGATGAACGGAGAAGAAGTGTTTTCCATTCATCATAGTGTTTTACATTGAGCACATCAGTGTTCAACTGGTTCTTATAAATGTCTGTTCATATGATGGTTTGTGTGTGTCATTTGAAAACAAAATACCATTTTGAGAAGAAATAACATTGTTTTGAATGTAAAGTTTAATTTTGCAGGAGAATTGAGGGGTTTTGCCCATTGTGTGTGTGTTTTTTGATTTGTGTGTAGAGTTCTGAGAGTATGAGGCATGCTTTCAGAAAATGTGTGTAAACAATCGAGAAATACTGTAATATTTTTTGTTTAATCCATGATGCATTTTTTCAGGATTGTTTGATGAATAGAAATTATATATATATATATATATATATATATATATTTTCATTTCTATTTTAAGTTGTTTAAATGTAAAACGTGAAGACATTTTTTTCACCAGTGCAGTAAGAAAAAATACACTGCTAATAAAGCAACGTGTATTTAACGTGTAATGTGTGTGTGTGTGTGTGTGTGTGTGTGTGTGTGTGTGTGTGTGTGTGTGTGTGTGTGTGCGTGTGAGCGTGAGAGAGAGTGTGTGTGTGTGTGTGTGTGCGTGTGAGCGTGAGAGAGAGTGTGTGTGTGTGTGTGTGTGTGTGTGTGAGAGAGAGAGAGAGAGAGAGAGAGAGAGAGAGAGAGAGAGAGAGAGAGAGAGAGAGAGAGAGAGAGAGAGAGAGAGAGAGAGAGAGAGAGAGAGAGAGAGAGAGAGAGAGAGAGAGAGAGAGAGAGAGAATTAGACAAAATACTGTTTTTCTTTATAATACAGATAAAACTGCACCTTCATCATAGCGTGTCCTTCCTGGGGTGCCTGGCTCTTCACTGGGCACCCCGTGATACAATCCCTCTCCGACAAAGTCTGCGTAGAAGAGCATAAAGGACATGAGTGCCATCCAGCTGCACAACTCAGCGACGAACAGCCTTGTTATGACTTTCGACATGCGGCTGCACAGCGAGTAGATTCGGGGAACCACAGAAAAGAGACTAGAGAACGTCCTTCGTAAAAGCATAAATCTGGGAAACACCACACAAGGGCAGCAGCAAGTCTTCAGGATTTCAGGCTTTCTGGACACCTCAGCTTCCACCAGCCTTTCTCGTACTGTCGGCTCCTCAGAGATGAAGGTCGTACCCATCAAACAGGTGAGAAAGATGAAGGTCAACACAACGTAGATGAAGGCCTCTTGTCCACCCAGGTAGACCACAGTGTCTGAAGTGGTCCAGTCGACCGCAGGCAGCAGGTAGCCAATGCATCCGCCCAGACTGAGCATGAGGGAGTAGATGGAGAAAGCCTTACGACTCTCCTCCTCTCCAGGGAAGAGGTCAGAAACCAAGGCCTCCAAAGGGGTGAAGCAGACCTGACCACAGAATTCCACCAAACAAATAGCAAGGACCAGCAGCGGGACCTTCAGCCAATGCTGCTGTTGTTTTGTGAGCAGGGTGAAAAGGGTGGACGTCTGAGGGATGATCAAAAGCCCGACCAGGACGCCCATGCACAATACCCATATGAAAGGGCGCCGGCGGCCATATTTACTTCTCAAGCTATCACTCGCTGAACCAATAAGAGGGACAGCGATCAACCCCAGCACAGGTCCCACAGCTGAAATAAAACACAAAATCATAAAACATTGTTTAGTACATCAAATGTCAGTGAATTCATACATAGGGATAAATTCAGGTGGACTGGGACACTTTTTCCAAATCACCTCAATTACAAAAAGTGTCCCAATCATCCTGAATTCACCCCCATATAGCCTATTATATTCTTATGTTAAATGTCTATATTGTAAAAAGTGCTATTTTGCTGTAGTACAACAAATTATATATAAATCTTTATTAAATATTGAGTAAACGTCATATCTTTGTGTTATTATCACGCTTATATTTTTCTCACGCAGTACAATTATGTTTGTACCATGGTTTGTACAAGTTAAAGTAGGCTATAGCTACAGTGTGCTGTCTTTACATTTGAACATATAAAATGACTGACCTTGACATTAAAACGTTTAACCCGCCTTAGGTAGAAGTGACGATGCATTGACGTGGTATTTGGGGTTCAGTAAGTGAGTCAACTGAAACTATTTATGCAAACTTGATGGAATTCAAGCAATGTTGCCGCAATGAACAGTTTTTACGTCCGCGCCGCTGCTAAAAAGGGCTTCTGGAAACACTGGGAGACACACCTTGTTGCTTCATGTCTGATATATATGTAAGTACAATTTATGATTACCTGTTAACTGAATTTTTAGAACTTACATTATTTTCATATTTCAGACATGGTATGAACGCATTCTCACACAAGCATTGATTATTTCCACTTGTGAAGACTGATAAGCATTGAATCTCATAAGGATAATCCCCTGCCTTGTATGGAGCCAACACCAACACTGATTACTAGTCCAAAACTTTAACGACTAGGCTACACCACTAAACTAACCAGCAAACAAAAATAGTTTTGCTAACATTAAGTTATGAAAATGTTATTTCTGAATGTTCTCTGAACTTTGCAATTTTTAAAACATTTTAAAAAGTTTTTTTTTCGTTAGGCAATGCGAATGTTAAGGGAACATTCCATTTTATCATTTTGCAAACATTATGGGAACGTTCCTTTTGAATGTTTTCTGAACATTCTGAGACAAACATTTTAAAAACATTAGACGAATGTTTCAGGGGGGAAAAAATCCATGAACAAAAAGTGTTTGTGCTAACGTTTTGAGAACATTATTAAAGGTACACTATGCAACTTTTGGCCCTCTAGCGGTCAAAACAAAACTGCATGCTTTTTGCTGAAGCTTTGGCTGCGTGACTGTGGGGATGAATATGACCCTTCACAGTAGATATGGCAATTTATCTGTTCAAAAAAATACCTTACCCACCTGTTGAGTAATAAAAACGCATATCTGCGTCACTTTTACAACATTTAAAATCCCTCAATTCTCGCCATCTCCGAAAAGCCAAGCCAGTGTTGATTCTCATATTTCCCTATCACCTTCTCTTTTTGCCAGAAGACTCTCCTCTGTTTTGTGTTTTTTTTTTTTTTAACTGGTGGTGATTCCCCAGAGGTTGGAGATTTAGCGGTTTCTCTTTTTGTTGATGGTCCCTTTAACACATTCTGTTGACTATAAGTAACGTTGCACATACATGTCTACTAACTCTCATCAGTGTGTTAGTAGAGTATTAGTAGACATTAGTAGGGTTAGAATAAGTTGACATGCACTTGCAAAGTTACTTATAGTCAGTAGAATATCTTTTGGAGGACCATCACAATAAAGTGTTAGCAGATATAGAGTGGTGCAGGTATGACATCACTTTGTAGGCCAAAACGCAGAAGCGAGTTAGCATTTTAGCACTTCCGGTTCCCTCGCCCTGAAATCAATGGGTTTTTTGAATGGGATTTTGGTTAAATGGCTGAAATAAGGTCTGTGGTTTACACGAGCTCAAGACACTTTCACGTTTTATTCTACAACATAAAATACATCAGTGTTACCCCACTCGTGATTTTTTGAAGCTGTTACGAGTCTTGAAAAAGGTGGTTGCTAACAAGTGGCTAAATGGGACGACAGTGGCTGTCGAGGAGATTAAACGTCATCACGCCGAACAGGTAAACTCAGTCCACTTTCACAGCCTTATTATGCTCATAATTGTGCTCTTATAAACAAATCTAACTCAAACGTTCTGGCGAAAATGTTTTGAGATAAAAACTGGAAGAGCTGTCGGAAGCTAAGTGATGGTGACGTTGAAATCGCGGGACCGTGGTGTAGTTCGCTTATAGCCTACCTTTAGCTTTTTACTTTGGCGACTGCATTTAGGCTTCAAAATTGTGATAATTATCTTGATGGACAAAACGTGTAAGTATCATAAACTTGTGTTGATCACAGAGCTTGTTTTTTGCGATAATCCAAAAGCCTATGGGGAAATCCTATTGGGTTTTTCTCGAGGGAACCAGTTTGATGCAAAGTGACGTCATACCTGCACCACTCTATTAAGCAGAAAGTCTACTAATACTCTAATGAGAGTTAGTTGACATGTAGTTGCAAAGTTACTTATTCAACACAATGTTCAAAAGGGACCATCAAAATAAAGTGTTACCGATTTAGCTGCTCCATGTCAACCTTTCTTGCTTGTGACTCACACAACATACACTCATCAAAGTACCTGGAGAAACTACTCTATTTACGGATATGACGAGACATGCACGGGTGAGTGACGTATGTACACTATTTCCCGCAAAAACCATCCCGCCTGGTCTAAAATATAAATAGGCTTATAATAGGCTTACCATAGTGAATCAGAGTAAGACATGTAAAAACATGTATTTGAAGAAGGATTGATGATGAATTGACTTGTGTTAATTTTGAACAAAACAAGTTACATCATGTACCTTTAAAGACCAGATAACTCTGAATGAATGCTCTATTAACATTGCTGGGAGAATGTTAAAAGAACCTTCCCAGAACGTTAGCTAAAGTTCTGAGAATGTTCCCTGTTAGCTGTGTACCCACTACCCTCTAAAACAACTTTGACAATGAGCTGTTTTTGAGTCACTTACCCAGTACCATGGTCATGAAGCGTTCCTCCACCCCTGCCTCCAGCAGCATAGGTGGGATGTAGATGGTCCCAGCAGCCAAACATACCTCCAGGCCACATGTTAATGCATTAATCAAGAACAACTGTGAGATCCTGCCATGCATGTCCAGATTCTCCACTCTTTCACTTCTTCTCTCTCTCTCTCTTCCTCCTTTGCTTTAAACACTGCAGTGATGAAAGAAGCTGTTTAATATATTGATGCATATATCCAACATCATGACTTAAATGTCATGCTATTCTTCTCACAAAGCTACCATGCATTCAGAAGAATCAGATGAAACATGTGCTCCTTTTTAGATTTGTCCATTTCCCACTTTTCTCAAGAATTCCTACTGCAGCTTTACTGAAGTACGTATGCAAACCTTAACTTCCTATTAATGCTGACAAAGATCAGAATTTCAGTCATGTGATTGTGAGCGTTGACACCAGGATGTGTGACAGTATATTACACCCCTTTAGTCAACACAGTGTGTTTGTTCAGTGCTATAAAATAATGATAACTTTCTTAGCACTCAACCGACGATCTGTGAGCTTAAAGAAGGTTGTGAGGAACATTATGTACATCTATCAGAGCAGCTTTATGGTTGATTGTGGACATAACATAATCTTGATTGTTATTAAAAATTTTAAATGGTAACAATAAACAAAAAATGGCATACGTGGCAATCATTTCCACAGTGTAGGCAATTTCTCTGCCGGTTTCAGTTTAGCATTGTTTGTGACTTCCAGTTGCCTAAAGAGACTGTGGGTTTGTTGGTTATTCTCCTCAGATCTTTCCAGTTTAACAGAGTCATGGAATATTTCTCTATACTTTGGAGAAATTTGAGTTCCCTGTTCAAGTGCACATTGACGTAAATTACAAATGTTTGAATGACGCACGTCTATGTTTAGTCCATTTAGAAAACCGTAAATCTCCTATTTCACTTAATAGGTGAATCTCACAAAAGCTGTTAAGAACAAGGAAATGAAGCATGTTTTTATGACCATTAAGAGTTTTTTTTTTTTTTTGCATTGTGACTACGTTTTTGTGCTCAAAGTTGATGTGTTAGAAGCAGGAAAAATGGGCAAGCGTAAGGATTTTGACAAGTTTGACAAGGGCCAAATTGTGATGGCTAGAGGACTGGGTCAGAGCATCTCCAAAACTGCAGCTCTTGTGGGGTGTTCCCGGTCTGCAGTGGTCAATATCTATCAAAATTAGTCCAAGGAAGGAACAGTGGTGAACCGGCGACAGGCTCATTGATGCACGTGGGGAGCGAAGGCTGGCCCATGTGGTCCGATCAAACAGATGAGCTACTGTAGCTCAAATTGCTCAAGAAGTTAATGCTGGTTCTGATAGAAAGGTCTCAGAATACACAGCGCATCGCAGTTTGTTGCAGCCAGTTAGGGTGCCCATACTGACCCCTGTCCACAGCCGAAAGCGCCAACAGTGGGCACGTGAGCATCAGAACTGGACCACAGAGCAATGGAAGAAGGTGACCTGGTCTGATGAATCGCATGTGCGTCGTTTACCTGGGGAACACATGGCCTCTTTCAGCAGGATAATGCGCCCTGCCACAAAGCAAAAATGGTTCAGGAAGGGGTTGAGGAGCAGAACAACGAGTTTGAGGTGTTGACTTGGCCTCCAAATTCCCCAGATCTCAGTCCAGTCGAGCATGTGGGATGTGCTGAACAAACAAGTCCGATCCATAGAGGCCCCACCTCGCAACTTACAGGACTTAAAGGATCTGCTGCTAACATCTTAGTGCCAGATACCACAGCACACCTTCAGGGTTAGTGGAGTCCATGCCTCGACAGGTTTTGGCAGCAAAAGGGGGACCAACACAATATTAGGTCATAATGTTATGTATATTTTATTTCATTTATATTTCATTTTTATTTAATTAGACTATAAGTAAATAAAATTAAAAAAATAAAAACGACAATTTATTTTGAATAATTAATTTATGCTTATTTTTTAGAATAAGCATATATATATATATATATATATATATATATATATATATATATATATATATTTATTATTTAGTATTTAATTTATATTATTTAATATTTTTTATTTATTTAGATTATATTTATTTATTTATTATTATTTATTATTTGTATTATTTAGTATTTTTAATGCAAAGTATTTTTTTTTTCCTTTGATTTTGCAGTCAACCTAGACATGCTTTTATGTGACCTTGTTGTGTGGGAAAAACTTATATCCTACTATTTGCAAATAACTAATTTTGTCATTGGTATACAAAATTGTTACAAAAGACTTATTTTTTTAATAAATGCTGTTCTTTTGAACTTTCTATTCATCAAAGAATTCTGAATAAAAAAATCATCATGGTTTCCATAAAAATATTAAGCAGCACAATTGTTTAATAAAAATCTTACCCTAAACTTTTGAATACTATAGTGTACATTTTAAAGCTGACTTGTTTCATAATCTTAAAGTATGAGTACATAAATACTATGAGGTCACTTAAATTCACTACCTCTTCTTGTGAATATCCCTGTTCATTGACATGACAGTAACAGCTAACTTCCTCTTTTCACAGTTCGTTGAGATCTTGTTGGGAAGGAAGGAGACAAACACATCTAAATTTAACTCTTAGGAGTGACACTCTTTTATTTTGCTGTCAACCACATGCATCAGACCCCTGCCTCACCTAAGAGTAAAAAGTTTTAAATATAAGCTGAGTTTATCATAACTGAGCCATGAAAAGGTTTTCGACAGGAAAAAGCACTGAAGCGCGGCACATCTTACCTGATGCTGCCTTTGACAGGGAACTTCAGGTCCTGGAATATTTCTTGTTTCTTAAATTGATATTGTGTATGTATGAATACACCTGTTTTAGGATGAAATTAACAAGCATTTTAACATTTTTTTTTAACCAAATTTACATTTTTGTATAGTTACAGTAAGTATTAAAAATATTATTTTTACTGGTCTGTAAAGGAATCCAACAACTATTCACTAACATTTACACACTTATACATTTGAAACATTTGAAAACAATAACTTAAAACCAGTTATACAAAGACAGTGATCCTTTTTATGATTTTATGGATTTACAACCATAGGTGCATCATCAGCTTCACATCATGAAATACACCATTATAAAAAACACAAGACATAAATGACATTGACAGAAAACAACAGTTGAAATACATACGTTTGATCTCCATCTGAAAGTGTAAATTCAAGTGTCGTCGTCTCTTGAGTCTTTATTGATTCCCATGTGAGCGTGTACAAAGTGCAGTGACATCAGTAGAAGTTTGAGGAGCAGTTCCAGGCGCGCAGCAGGAAGTGGGCGGGATGAGCTGTGAGAACACACACGTCTGGGAAGCCACATCACAGAGGCTGTACTCGATCTTCTACATTCTTGAGGGGTTTGCAGCAGGTCATGAATTAAAACCACTTAAGCACAGCACAGCAGGTGTGTCTCTGTCTCTGTTTTATACTGATTTCCTTCAATGCTTTATTTACAGTAAATGGGATGAGAAGGTAGATTCTGTACCTTTGTGAGGGGATAGACTATATCTATCTATCTATCTATCTATCTATCTATCTATCTATCTATCTATCTATCTATCTATCTATCTATCTATCTATCTATCTATCTATCTATCTATCTATCTATCCATCCATCCATCCATCCATCCATCCATTCATCCATCCATCTACAGTGGGGAGAACAAGTATTTGATACACTGCTGATTTTGCAGGTTTGCCCACTTACAAAGCATGTAGAAGTCTATAATTTTTATCATAGGTACTCTTCAACTGTGAGTGACGGAATCTAAAACAAAAATCCAGAAAATCACATTGTATGATTTTTAAATAATTAATTTGCATTTTATTGCATAACATAAGTATTTGATACATCAGAAAAGCAGAACTTAATATTTGGTACAGAAACCTTTGTTTGCAATTACAGAGATCATACATTTCCTGTAGTTCTTGACCAGGTTTGCACACACTGCAGCAGGGATTTTGGCCCACTCCTCCATACAGACCTTCTCCAGATCCTTCAGGTTTCGGGGCTGTCACTGGGCAATACGGACTTTCAGCTCCCTCCAAAGATTTTCTATTGGGTTCAGGTCTGGAGACTGGCTAGGCCACTCCAGGACCTTGAGATGCTTCTTACGGAGCCACTCCTTAGTTGCCCTGGCTGTGTGTTTCGGGTCGTTGTCATGCTGGAAGACCCAGCCACGACCCATCTTCAATGCTCTTACTGAGGGAAGGAGGTTGTTGGCCAAGATCTCGCAATACATGGCCCCATCCATCCTCCCCTCAATGGTTTTCTTTGAGACTGTGGTCCCAGCTCTCTTCAGGTCATTGACCAGGTCCTGCCGTGTAGTTCTGGGCTGATCCCTCACCTTCCTCATGATCATTGATGCCCCACGAGGTGAGATCTTGCATGGTGCCCCAGACCGAGGGAGATTGACCGTCATCTTGAACTTCTTCCATTTTCTAATAATTGCGCCAACAGTTGTTGCCTTCTCACCAAGCTGCCTGCCTATTGTCCTGTAGCCCATCCCAGCCTTGTGCAGGTCTACAATTTTATCCCTGATGTCCTTACACAGCTCTCTGGTTTTGGCCATTGTGGAGAGGTTGGAGTCTGTTTGATTGAGTGTGTGGACAGGTGTCTTTTATACAGGTAACGAGTTCAAACAGGTGCAGTTAATACAGGTAATGAGTGGAGAACAGGAGGGCTTCTTAAAGAAAAACTAACAGGTCTGTGAGAGCCGGAATTCTTACTGGTTGGTAGGTGATCAAATACTTATGTCATGCAATAAAATGCAAATTAATTATTTAAAAATCATACAATGTGATTTTCTGGATTTTTGTTTTAGATTCCGTCTCTCACAGTTGAAGTGTACCTATGATAAAAATTACAGACTTCTACATGCTTTGTAAGTAGGCAAACCTGCAAAATCTATCTATCTATCTAACTATCTATCTATCTGTCTGTCTGTCTATTTATATATCATCCGTCTATCTATCTATCTATCTATCTATCTATCTATCTATCTATCTATCTATCTATCTATCTATCTATCTATCTATCTGTCTGTCTGTCTGTCTGTCTGTCTATTTATATATCATCCGTCTATCTATCTATCTATCTATCTATCTATCTATCTATCTATCTATCTATCTATC
>CM077188.1:5175516-5295516 GCA_039654105.1 Coreius guichenoti | reverse complement strand
TGATTCTGGCACATTACAGGTCAGAAGTCATATTAGATCAATAGATATTCGTAGGATTATTCGAAAGATTGGAGTCGTCACGCCGGGGATGGGTTTAATGAGGATGTTGTGTCGATGCGGCATTTACAGGGGGGAGTTTAATTGACACGGTCTCTACAGACACTTCAGGCTAAGGGCCACCATCTGGTCTGGATACGGCCTGGATCCGGCCGACTGCAGTAAACCTCGGGATAAACAGAGAGACTAACATTAGCGTAGATGCCATTCTTCTTATGATGTAACGAGTACATCAGGTGTTATTGGAAGTGTTCCCGGTTCCGGCTGACCTAGTTAATGCAGCCTAAAACAATCATTTAACTGATTTGAATAATAGAAATTAAAAATGTTTTATGTGTATGCCATAGTAAAGAGATGTGTTTTTAGTCTAGATTTAAACTGACAGAGTGTGTCTGCTTCCCGAACAATGCTAGGAAGACTGTTCCAGAGTTTAGGTGATAAATAGGAAAAGGATCGACCGCCTGCAGTTGATTTTGATATTCTAGGTATTATCAACTGGCCAGAATTTTGAGACCGCAATAGACGTGATGGAGTATAATGCGTTAAGAGCTCGCTCATGTACTGGGGAGCTAAACCATTTAGTGCTTTGTAAGTAATCAGCAAGATTTTAAAATGTATATGATGTTTAATAGGGAGCCAATGCAGTGTTGCCAGAACCGGGCTAATATGGTCATACTTCCTGGTTCTAGTAAGAACTCGAGCTGCTGCGTTTTGGACAAGCTGCAGTTTATTTATTAAGCGAGCAGGGCAACCACCCAGTAGAGCATTACAATAATCTAGCCTTGAGGTCATGAACGCATGAACTAACTGTTCAGCATTTTGCATTGAAAGCATGTGCCGTAATTTAGATATATTTTTAAGATGGTAGAATGCAGTTTTACAGATGCTAGAAATGTGGCTTTCAAATGAGAGATTGTTATCAAAGAGCACACCCAGGTTCCTAACTGACGACGAGGACTTGACAGAGCAGCCATCAAGTGTTAGACAGTATTCTAGGTTACTACTTGTGGAGTTTTTTGTCCAATGATTAAAAATTCATTTTTTTCTGAATTAAGTTGCAGGAAATTACTAGTCATCCAATTTCTTATACCAGCTATGCATTCTGTTAATCCTGTGAATTGGTAAGTTTCGTCAGGGCGTGAAGAAATATAGAGCTGAGTATCGTCAGCATAACAATGAAAATTAACGCCATGCTTCCTAATAATATCTCCCAGTGGTAGCATGTACAGGGTGAAAAGCAACGGTCCTAGCACTGAGCCCTGCGGTACTCCATACTGAACTTGTGATCGGTGTGACATCTCTTCATTTACTGCTACAAACTGATAACGGTCAGATAAGTATGATTTAAACCATGCCAATGAAATTCCACTAATTCCAACATAATTTGCGAGTCTATTCAAAAGAATGTTGTGGTCAATAGTATCGAATGAGATCGAGTAACACTAACAGAGAGATACAACCACGATCGGATGATAAGAGTAAATCATTTGTTACTCTGATGAGAGCAGTCTCAGTACTATTATACGGTCTAAATCCTGACTGAAAATCCTCACAGATACCATTTCTTTCTAAAAAAAGGAGCATAATTGTGAGGACACTGCCTTTTCTAGTATTTTTGACAGAAAGGGTAGATTTGATTAGATTAGATTAGATTGGCCTGTAATTAACTAATTTTGTAGGATCAAGTTGCGGTTTTTTAATAAGTGGTTTAATAATAGCCAACTTAAAAGTTTTCGGTACATATCCTAATGTCAAGGATGAATTAATGATATTAAGAAGAGGATCTATGACCTCTGGAAGCATCTCTTTTAGTAGTTTAGTCGGTATGGGGTCGAGCATACATGTTGTTGATTTTGATGATTTAACGAGTTTAGCCAATTCTTCTTCTCCTATAGCAGTGAATGAATGGAATTTTTCCTCAGTGACACTACAATGCACTGTCTGATGTGATACTGTAGTAGACGGCTGCATGGTTATAATTTTTTTCCTAATATTATCAATCTTACAAGTAAATAAGTTCATAATCATAAATGTTCATAATCATAATCATAAATGTACACGTTTCAAATAGCATTAGATGGAGTTTAGCATGTTTGACGTCATGTTACCTACCCACCCACAGGTGGAAAAAAGTGGATGGTTCAGTTCTATGTTCTTTTGAGAAATTCAAGATATCAAGGGCGTTTCAACACCCTGTGGTAAAACAAAAGAATCTGTGCTATTAGAAAGGAATTTGTCACGAGAGTTGGTTAACTGCTCAGCTGCTGGTTAACGAGCATCACAATGGGGAAAAGGTGATTTAAGTGTTTTTTTTTCCTCCCATGTGGCACAGATCGGATATGATCCACAAACGTGCAAGCAAGAAAAAAGCACATGGATTCATGCATTTGTGTCGGCCTTGTAAACGGACAGACTGTATGTTTCAGTCAATGTGAGTCGTACGTCACTGAAAAAGCGATGGTGAAGTCAACTCAGGTGGACACCAACCATGATCACATGACTCTTTTCAATGGCACAATAGAGAACAAAGGCTCAACCCAATGTTTTGTTGACCTTTAAAGATGGTGCAGAAAGCAAAAGCTTGGATTATCATTTCGTCTTCATCCATTGCTTATTGTGCTGGTATGGAATTGGGCATCAAGACCTGCAAACAGACTTTGAATGTTGCATGGTTGTTAGTGCCAAACGGGCTGGCTGGAGCATTTCAGAAACTGCTGATCTACTGAGATTTTCAAGTACAACTATCTCTAGGGGTTACAGAGAATGATCCAAAAAAGAGAAAATATCCAGTGAGCGGCAGTTCTTGTTGATACCAGAGGTCAGAGGAGAATGGCCAGACTGGTATGAGCTGATAGAAAGGCAACAGTAACTCAAATAACCACTCATTACAACCGAGATCTGCAGAAGAGCATCTCTGAACGCTCAACCTGTCCAACCTTAAAGCAAATGAGCTACAGCAGCACACCAGGTGACACTCCTGTCTGCTGAGAACAGGAAACTGAGGTGCACAGGCTCACCAAAATTGGACAATAAAAGATTGGGAAAATGATGGCTGGTCTCGATTTCTGCTGCGACATTCAGATGGTAGGGTCAGAATTTGTAAACAACATGAAAGCATGGATCCATCCTGCCTTGTATCAGCGGTCGAGGCTGCTGGTGGTGGTGTATGTCACGGGTGGCTGTATATAATGAAGTGCACAGCAAGAATAATTCAAGGGAACACTTAACGTTGTCGACACCAAAAAAAGAACTGAATGAAGACAGCACAGAGGAACAAATTAGCTTATTAATGGGACAACAGGTGAACGGGATAATTACTCAAACACACTAAGAAACTGGGGCTGCGTCCGAAAACTGAAAAATGCTGCCTTCAGAGGACACATTTCAAGGTAGGAAGGCATCAAGGCACGTCCGAATCCAAAGTTAGCTCCACTTCCTGTCCTCAGAGATACCTTCATCTGATCGATTTTTGAAGGCAGCATAGATGTATCCTTCGCTGCCTATGATATCCCACAATCCTGTGCTTTCCATTCTGTGACAGTTGAACTAAAAAAATAAAGATGCCTGAAAGTTGCGGTTGGTGGACAGTTTGTGTGTAAATGTACATTTTTGACCTATGTTTTTCACTTTTGATGTAATTTCTAGTGAGAAATTACTATTGTAGTAATTAAATAATCACTTAGTTTTCACCAAAGCTCTCTCTATTTTGCTTTAGATTATTAAAGTGTTACACTGCCTCAGAAGTCTGTCTAAAATCAGTTTTCGTGAGGTGCCTTTGTGCACAAACGCTGCCTGCAAAGTCCGATAGTGCAGCGAGGAAACAAGTCAGCTCACTAAGTTTTTGGAAGCAGCCTAGGTCAAATGACAGGGCAAGCATGCAGGAACAGAACCAACACAATGAAACATAGCTAAAGCACGTTACAGTGTAATGGTGTGGGGATATTTTCTTGGCATACTTTGGGCCCCAATTGAGCATCGTTTAAACACCACAGCCTACCTGAGTATTGTTGCTGACCATGTCCATCCCTTTATGACCACAGTGTACCCACCTGGCTACTAAGACTATCGCAACTTCTGTTTCATGCGGACAAAAACTTTGTTACAATAGCAAGCACATAAAAACTACTTGTTTAAAAACAGTTTGAAAACCCAGATTTCAGTGAGCAGAAATGCTAAAACATAAGTGCATGTTTAAATGTCTTGTTAGTTTCTCATTTTCAAGCACATTTTTCACACTGTAAGCTTGTTTCGCACCTCTGGCCTTCCTCCAGCCTCTTGTGGTTTTCTGATGTCACTCTTTAAACTTCCCTTTACACTGTAAACCCGAATAAATTGGCAAAACTAAAAAAAATTGAGTTACATCAAATTTTTTAGGTTAAGAAAAGTTTATTTTGTACTCATACATTTTAATTGCTCTTAACTTCAAATATTTGAGTAAGCTAATTCATACATTTAAATTAAAATGATCAACTTAAATATTTTTAGTAGTGGGAACTTGGCTAGCTTGAACTACTACTTTGCTAATTGGTAACATAATGCTTTGAAAGCATTAGCTTAGCATAGCACTTGCTGAAGGAGTACAGCAATATAGAACATTTAACATATTTGCTTAGGCTGTGGACTGATACAGCTCATGTTATTACTGCTTTTCCCATAGAGCATTTCATGCTTAGCAAACATGCTAATATGTGCTATAGCTAATAGTTTGGAAGCTAGCTAGTACAGTCTTATAATTTAGTCATGTGACGCAAAAATATAAGAAATTGAATGAACTGATCCCTTAGGGAACCATAGTAAAATAATTTACTTAACTGAGATACTTAAAAATGACTTCATTCCATGATTTTGAAATTACGTGAAAAAATTATGTTTGTTTAACTTAATTGATTTATGTGGAACCGATGTACAAGATTAAATCATGTAAATCCAACACACTTTTTTTTCAGTGTACTGTATATCTGTTCTTAAACACTCGTCATCATGATGGAAACCCTCCCAAAAAACCCAACATAACAGAAACTAACATAACAAAACCTTAAACAGCCCAGTTTCAATTAAATTTAAGTTTGTCTAAATTAAAAGAAACAAGTTCATAAAACTCAAAACAATGAAACAATTCAGATTACTTAAAATGTGTCAGTTTTGTGAACTCAAAAGAAAAAGAAAGTTCTAAATACTCATAAAAGTTAATTTGATTGAATTAATTTGTTTAATTTGAGTTGGCTCTACTCAAAACAAATAAGTATTTTAAGCGTTAGTTTTCAGAAACATTCTCTCATTACATTTTTTTCCTGATTACAATATTGGATAATTACTTAACACACGTTTTTATTGTAGTATAAGTTATATTTTAATGCTAACTTTTGCTACATGGTAATTTTCTTTTCTATTGGTAATTCCAGTCTCAGACTTGCACTGACAGATAAACATTCATTTGAAAACACTGGCATCATGTGTTGGAATTTAGTATCACAACCGCTGACGACATAATAATAATAATAATAACCAAAGATAAAATGACAAACCAGTTTAAACACTATTCCACTATGTATTTGATTTAATAAGTAACTGAAAAATAAGCACTTCATTGGCCTGCACCTGCAGACCTTATTATTACTTTCATCCAGTCTTGTGTGCAGAGATGGCTCTGATTATAGTATTTTCATTGGATATAAGGCAAAACATCATCATAACTATTTCGTTAAATTAAGATGGATGTGGATGTTTAAAGTAAAAAGTGTGATAATGAAAAAAGCAAGACTGTAATTTGACTGTAATTGTTGTAATAATAATAATAGATAAAAGCATTTGTTCAGACAGCTATGAAAGATGTTTTTTTCTTTTTGCCCATCTAGCCCAGTCCAACACTGGCTGAACAAAAAAAAGCACACATTCAAACTCTAAATCTTTTGATCAAATATTTCATATTATAAAGAATTGCACTAGCTGAACACAGAAGAATAGGAGGTGTCTCAAATACAGTGTACTGACGAAACATGCTACATATCAGATTATACATATCAGAAAATATATTTGCATTGTTTTTAGGGTAGGTTTAGGGTAGGGGTATGTATGGACGTTAAAAAAGGCCTCAAACTACATGAATACGATGCTGGTAGACAGCACAATCTGATAGGTAGCATTTTTCGCTATCGATTTGTGCTACCTATCTGTTTCAATCTGAGTGGGTAGCACAAATCATCAGAACGCTAAACAACGTTAAAATCTCACAATTTAACAGTATTCGTTGCACCTAACTTAATAAAACAGGCTGTGTGGCTATGAGGAAGAATTACCTCAAAACGTAGGTCTGCATACAAGTTCAAGGGACTTTATCCTCATCCTCTCCTCGGGTCATTTTGACCCGAAATTCATTTTCTTTCAATTTTTAAAAATTGAGTGTTCATCAGAGTGGTCCAAGATGGTAGGACTTACTTGATCTTGACTTACATACTAACAAATCCTTCCCTCACGGGTCAATTTGACCCCCATAGGAATGAATAGGAAATGGGGGGAAATAGATTTGTCAAAAAAATATTAAAAATCTTGCACACTCTAGTACAAACACACACACACAAATGAAGCCATGAGACTAGAACATTCCCAATGCAGAACACACTCGCATGTAGTAATTCCCATTAAAATGAATGGGGGGTCACATAACGGGGGCCAGGTTTTTAAATGTTTTCAAATAAAAATCAATCAGTCACAACGCATACTGCACACAGATATGAAGTGGTTAGATTTGAACACATTTACAATGCAGAACAAAAAAAACAAAGCCCTGACTTTAGGACCTAGGGGAACCATTCATTTGCTCCATATAGAGCTATAAGGCCTTCTAGTGGCAAGAATCATGAAATATCATGTTATATTATTTTTTTTCCACAAGAGGACGGCAGAGAGACCCAATGTGAGACTTTTTGAGCTTTGCATGTAATGGAGTTATTTTGTATTTAAGTGAAAGAAATTGCTTATTTATATTACAATCATTGATAAAATCTAGTAATAAATCAAATATCTCCCAAAAATTGCATTAAACATACAAAAAAAAAAAAAAAAATCTAGTAATAAATAAAATGAAAAAAATCTGAAAAAAATTGCATTAAAAATATAAAAATGAAATAAGCTTTCTGGACCAAAAAAAAAATATAATTTTAGGGCTTCGGGTCATTTTGACCTGTGAGCGAAGGATTTGTAACAGCTAGAATACAGAATACATTCACTCTTTGGTTATTGTGACTGATTATCCCTTCGAGTGGCAGATATAAATTGTCATCTCATTTAAAAAGAAAGGCAGTTTAATCATTTTAGATCTCTAACTGCAAGTGAGATGAAAAGCTCCTCTTAAAAGTTTATTTTTTCAGTTAACAGACATGTTTTCATTGCTCGTGCATTAATGAAAACATATGACATTCACTTTAAGGTATGACGTATCATACTTTATAACTCTAGATTTAATAGGATAGACTTTTTGCACAATAAGACACTGTACGATAGTTTCTCATTAAAATGAAGATACATTTTATTTCTTTTCTTAAAAAAACAAACAATACAAAAAAAAAATCTGAGGAGGAAAAATGAAACAAAAAAGAAACCAGTTTGAAATTAAATCAAGCACGAAAAACAAAACATTCATACGTTTTTGGACAGCTAGGTTAAAAACCAATTCATAGACAGCACGAGTGGAAAATATTCAGAGATGCCTGGCAGAAAGGATCGAACCATGTCAGAATGCCATGTATGCACTTGTAGACAGAAATGCATCATGGGATATACATCATATGTGTCTGGAATTAAAAACAAGCAGCAACAGAAATATATATTTAATGAGCAAACACACATAAGGTATGAATAGTACAATTCTCCATCCTCACAGTGCAAATATGCCTCTCTGTGTCATGACATCACAAACACATCTGATCCAGGGCTGAAGAATAACAATATTTGACCTTTTTAAAACATTATTTGCTCGGTTGAAGAGATCCCCAACACTCAGCAATACAATCTCTGGGCGAAACGGGCACGAGTCAAAGATGCCCTCTGTTTCTTGAACATTTAGCTTTGTGGTACAATATTTCGAAAAACAAGCTTGGTAAGGCAGAAAGACATCAGATTCACATTTCCCCTGCAATCAACCATTTTAAGGCCCGATCTCAGCACACACACACACTGCGAGCATCTTTTGAGAAAAGAGATGAAAGCATTCATGCTGCAGCCTTTATATGAGATGATCTGGTGGATGAGCAAAAAAATAAAACAAGCAAAAGCACATTACAGAGATCAGAGCAAAATGAACGTGATTCTTGAAGAAATATTCCAGGTTCAAAACGAGTTTAGCTTGATGGATGGCAACTCATACCTCAGTTTGAAGAAAAGAAAAAAAAAAGCAAAAAAGCAAACAAACCCAGAAATGAACTTACAATGGGGCAAACATTGGACGTTTGCCATTGTAAGTACACAACAAACAGAGGTACAAATTGAAATTATTTTATGTGGTAATGTTGCAAATTTCATAACAGAATGACATTTTTAATCCAGAATATTCTATTAAAACAGCAACTGCATTATGGTTCAAGCTACACAAATTGAGACTGTTTATTTAAAAGGTAAAACTGAAAATTGAATAGCAAACCCACGACAAATGTAATTCTCAAAACATGAGCATTAGATGTCAGCTTCTCCATCCTCCGCTGATGATTCACGCGCAATGAGCGGCGAGTGCATGTTGAATAAATACGAAACGAATCCTCAGATAAGCAGAGCCCTGACCGCTAGTATCCAAACAAACAGTGTGAACTATTACGGATTGCGAAACTTCCTAAGGAATGGCTTTCTAGAGAGGAATCACTACACAACTAACCCATTGGAACTTCGCAAATCTATTTATACGTTAAATGATGTGCTTTCGCAAATACGGTTATGAACAAATCTGTTAAACTCAAGCAGAAATGGTTCGTAAAACCAATCTTGCGCAAACGATTTGTAGAGAATTGCATTTACACTCCAATACGGCATTACAGATTTACACTAATACTTTTGTTTTGTTTGCGTGGATCTTTGTTGCGATCATTTACGCAAGAATGGTTTTGCAAACATTTTATACAGAATTTAGTTTCATGAATGAGGAACATCGGTCGCAACAATGCAGAATAGACGATAAGCTTTATACATGTTACCGAAATGAATGAGAGCACTAAGCATTTTTTTTTTTGAGAATACGGTCATGTGATAATCCTGGGCGAGCAGCGACGCTACTGGTTGGAACGATGGGCTTCCCTCGAGATTATATACCCATAAATAAACAGACTCAGACACATTTTACTCAATAATATATATAGATATATACGCTAACAAGTTCTGGGAAAATGTCCTTTGCGATATGGAATTTATAGGCAAAAAAGAGGGAAATAAAAAGAGTTCAAACCGTTGAGCCAGGCCACAACAGACACTGAAAAAAATCTGAAAAGCAAACAAACCCAAGCCCCCCCCCACCCCCGCCCAAAAATAATGCAGAATAGGAAAAAGAGTGTAAAGGGAAAGAGAAGAAGAAAGGGACGCCGTTAATAACATGGCTAGTCTTCCCCAGATGGAGCCTCCTCTTCTGAGCCGTCCTCTTCCTCGTCATCTTCCTCGTCTTCAGGGGCATCATCCTTTGTCTTTTTGGTGGGAGGAGACTCTTTCTTCTCCACCTCATCTTCCTCCTCATCTTCAAGGGGGCTCTCGGGTTCCTCGTCATCTTTAGGTGAGGATTTCTCCAGTGCTTTAGCTGCACTTGGGCGACCCTTCCCTTTCCCCTTCATGGGGCTGGGGTTCACTGAGGGACAAACATGTTAACATTAAAACATTTTTTTAAAGCAAGGAAACACTAATACTGACAGTAAAGACATTTCTTGAGCAAAAAAATCTGCATATTAGAATGATGTGACACTGAAGACTGGAGTAATGATGCTGAAAATTCAGCCTTGCATCACAGGAATAAATTACTTTTTAAAATAGATTCAAATAGAAAATTAAAGTTATTTTACATTGTAAAAAATATATTTCACAATATTACGTTTTTTTTTTTTTTTTTTTTTTAACTGTACTTTTGATCAAATTAATGCAGCCTCGGTGACCTAAAAGACCTTTTTTTTTTTTTTTTTATAAATCTTACCGATCCCAAACTTCTGAAAGGCAGTTTACAGGACAGAAGAGTTAGATGAAACTGTCAGAATTCTGGCTTTCAAACTCAAGAGCCTTGGGCCAACAACATTTTTACACATGATTTAAATAAGTAAACTGAAGGAATAGTTGATCTTGATGACTTTTCCATACTATGAAAATCTTAGGAGAGGCAGTGTTTACCTGTGGCCTTTAGCCGGGGTTTAGGGGATTTCTTGTCCTTCTTCTCAACTCTCCTTCCTCCCTTCTGCACCACTTTTTTGCCCTTCTTTTTGGAGTGCCCATAGTCACTGTCATCATCATCATCAACCATGAAGTCTTCATCACTGCCAGACTCTTCTGCAACAGAGAAAATTGGAACATTTTTATGAAATGTGAGGAGCTTGGCTGTGCAAAAGTTGCCACCACAATGCTAGTGTATTGTGAACTATTGCTATGGTGTTGCTAAGGTATTCTGAGCAGTTGAAGCATGTTAAGTTGCCAGAGAGCTATGGGTGTCTAATTACTGGCTCAAGCCAAGATAAAGCTTCTATTGATTTTTTTGTTCATTTGAGGCATCTTCACACAGTTGATTTAAGGCTGCTCTGTGCCTGCTTAAAATTCTGTGAGATGCATAAAGTAGAGAAGCACCGATTGACCTGGATTGGCAGATTTTCCGCATGTCTCGCGTTTTCCCGATTCCGAACCGGTCCGTTTTGTTGCCAGCGGCACAGCCAATAACGTCAGCTGTGCTTTCTCGATCTCTTCTCTCCGATGGCGAAGTGACACACACCCGCCAAATACATACAAAATTATGTAAAAAAACGTCTGTCTTGGCGAGTATTCAGTTAAACGGTTTTGGAACGTAAATGGTTGAGAAAGATAATGCATGTTGTGTAACAGTATATTGGATCCATGCAGAAACTCTTAAAGTGACAGCTGTCTAATAAACCTGCTGCTGTCTGTCATGTTAATCAAGTCAAGTCACCTTCATTTATATAGCGCTTTTTACAATACAGATTGGTTTCAAAGCAGCTTTACAGTAGCCGCGTTTCCATTACAGATTTGCATAAAACTTTTGCGATATTTTCTAAATGTCGATAAAAACTATTGCGAAATGACGCCGTTTCCATTAACCGATGTTATGCGACTAAAACTTATTTTTTTCCTCTCGTGATAAGTCATTCCAAAAATTATGCCACGTATGTTGGTAGGTTTATTTATATCCCAGCCACCGCACTAGCCATTATTTTTAATGGAAGGAGACGTAGGCGTGTTATTCAAGCATTAATGGCAAGGAAAGCCCCTTATACTTGAGCGGCCACGTATGAGGTGTTTGTGGGTGTTTCTCCCTCATATCTGCTTCAAGGTCTTGATAAATTGTGGCATATTTCTTTGTTTAGAATCCAGTATCCCTGTAATTCTATTGTCCTTTATGAGTTTAATAAAGAACTCGTCTTCTGTCCAAACATACGCCATCTGTAAAGAATGATCGGCTTTTACGTACGCCAGGTGACGTACACCTGTAAACGCGAAAAAACTGTTTCCATTGCATTTTTGCGGAAATTTCCTTTTTCGAATTCCCTGAAAAACCACCTCATGCGAGCGTAAAAACTTTTTTGCGATATATGGCAGTTTTTGCGAAATTGACGCGTTTCCATTGGCCGTATTTTCAATTCGCAATTTGAAGAGTAAATAGAAATGGCTAGAGATAATAGGAAATTAATGGAAGAAAGATTGTTTTGGCTGTACATCAGCTCTAGAAAAGTTACTGTCCAGCTAAAGTACGTTTTTGATCGATTAATTTTCCGATGTAAAAAATCATTAGTTATTTACTTTGGGGCCACTTACACGACACCATTTTCAACCAAAATAGAAAACTCTCAATGCATTCCGGCCACTCATCCGCACGGCAACAGTGTTTGGTGGCTAGAGAACACAAACCTTGAAACAGGTTTTGAAGTAGTTTTGAAACGATACTGTTATCATCTTCGTTTAAACTTTAAAAAAAAAAAAAAAAAAAAAAAAAAAAAGGTGACGGCATGCACGTAAGCATTACATGTTTAGTCTATAGGCAAGTGCGTTTGAATACGTATGTGCGCAGGCACGTAGTTTTTCTTTACAAAATGGCCGCCAAATTACTTGTCTGGCATGCAACGTTTTTCAAAATCACTCGCTGCTCTTGACTGAATAACTTCTGTAACTTTAATTGTAAGCATTAATCTTAAATGAAATAATCTTATTTAATTTTTACAATGAAGACTATCCAGAGTTATTTTACATTTGATTACTTTGTAAATTTCTGTAGGGTTTCTTATCTGAATACTAACCTACTGTTAGACCCACCTGAAAAACTTAAAGCTGTGTTTATTTCATATCGCTCTTTATTCTATTGCATTTATTTGTGCTGTTGTTTGCTATTTGCTTATTTGTTCTTATTTTATTACTTTATTACTATATTTTTGTTTGTATATGCTGTCAATTATAGTTCTTAGAAAATCAGTATTGGCAGGTCACACACGCCAAGAAAATTGCAATCGGTGCATCTCTAGTGTAAAGACATAATGCTGCATAAAAGGCAGACTAAATTAAGCCTGTTCTGACCCACCTCAACTCCTAGTATAAAAGTATACTATTAAAATGGCTGTGTAAATGCATTTATGCCAGCTCTGAGAAGCATTAAACAGTCTGTGTAAAGACACCTAATTGCCACTTCAGAAGCGCTTCTGTGCCGCCTTTACAGTGTAAATTTGGCATTGTTTTATCATTTGCCAGGCAAAATCAAGTCCAAGTATAAGCAATATTAATAATAATTATGCGGAGTAAAAAAAAACGAGAAACATATTGAACACGACAGTTAAAACGCAGCACACTCACGGTCCAGGAATGCCTGTTCTTCCTCATCTTTCTCCTCATCCTCACTGCCGCCGTCTCCCAGAAGGATTTCTCTCTGTTTGGACACGGCCTTTGACGCAGCCTGCCTCACCTGCCTTGGTTTCCTGCTCACCTCTTTATCATCATCACTATCATCTGCAGAGGAATCTCAAGTGTCAACATGCAGAACAGATGCATTCACACTTATGCTTTTTCACATCTGATTTCAGAACACACACTCCTAAACTGTAGTTGTTTTATACATTGGTCAGATGGTCTTTTTCTTTCTAAATGGGTGGTTCTTGGCTATATAATAAGACTAAACTTTATGCTCATAGTTTAACATCTGCTGCTTCATGTTTTATGCATGAGAGTTCAAGGAAAAGTGTCAGGAAAAGTTTTTGTTGATCCCCATCTTACCTCCACCTCGTTTCCTCTTCAGTGACTTTTTGCCTGGCTTCTCCACCTTTGCTTTCTTTCCCTTTTTGGCCTTTTTATCATCATAGTCACTTCCTCCATCTTCCTCTTCCCCTTCCTCACCTAACTCATTGTCTTCATCACTACCGAAGTCATCTGAAAAACACAAGATTAGAAGTTAATCATTTTTTTATGCAACTATTTTTAATCAACACAAATAAGTGAAACAATTTACCTGCGGAGTCATTTTTGGATTTAGACAGTTTTTCATCTGAATCCTCGCTGTAAGACAACAGAAAAGGTTAGTTAGTAGTTTGATCTTTGAAGGTGAATGTCCTTGTAGGTGGCATTTATTTCCTAGTTATAATTAACCGCCGCATATGTGGGTCATAAGGAGAAAATGGATCTCAAAAAGGTTCACGATCCCTGGGGATCCCAACACACACAAGTCATGAAATTCACCATTTAATACATTTAAAATGCATTATTCTAAGAATTATTTTCATCAAATACACTTATACACCAAAGCTGGAAAAAGACAGATTCTTGCCTCTCTTCCTGTGAATTCTTAGACTTCTTGTGCTTGATTTCACGGGGTGGAGCACGTATCTTCTTAGTTGTTTCCTTGTTACCATAGTCCTCATCTGGAGGCAGAAATGAGATGGATTGAACCATGAAGTACATGACTGCACAAACTGATCTAAAACAATCTCTGAAAGGTCACCAATCGACCTGCAGAATACTTGCAATATCGAGTAAACTTGCAAAGAATATCTTTGTCGTACATCAATACTTTTACGAAAGCTAAAATTATGCGTTTTAGAAATGGTTTATTACCTGCATCGTCGGATTCATTAAACTGGGAGTAATTTACCACCTTTCTGTTCCTGTAAGAAAGACAAAACACTGTAAAGTGAGTTTGTGATACAGTGGTACATGTGACGTTAATTCATGTTTTAAGGGCTTATAGACCATCGGAAAGTGGTCAGCATTTTTTCAGGAAACTAAAGTTCATTTAACATGCCTTGCTTCATTATGTTTACTTGAATTAATGATCATTAAACTGTTCCTCAATTAGCATTTCAATAAGGGTTTCATTAATACCGCAGTCTTGTCCCATTTAACTACTCAGGCCCGACACGGTGTTGAGATGCTTGAAAAGCCACAAATTACTTTAAAGTAATTAGACTTTTTGGATTATAAATTACAATACTTCATAATCCAAAAATGACAAGATAAAATACATAATGAAACGTATAGCCAATAATAATAATAGTGATAATACTATTTTGAATAAATTAATAAATTTACATGCCCCACACACTCATTCTAAATTCGATTTAAAACAACCGTTTCAGTTGTAAATAGTTATCTGAGGTAGACTTGAGAACAGCAGGAAGTCATCAATCACGTGACACACGTAGACAAACGACCAAAATAAAAAAATAAATAAAAACACTTAAGACAACTACCGTTAATTCAGTAAAAGCAAAAAAAAAAAAAAAAAAAATACACTTAGGATTTTCCTAAAATTGCGCAAAAAATATTGTAAATTAAAAAAAAATATATAACTTTGTAAAGTCATTTTCATCGCAAGTCTTCTTTTGGCATAATGCCTCATTTACCATGGTAACAACAGTTACTACTGTATGAAGCTTTTCAGAATCTCTGCCATTTTTTTTTTTTTTTTTTTTTTTAATTACAGTGGTGGCTAATATCACGTTATATCGCTATATTCGCATATTGTTACCACGGTGAATGTTCGTAAGCACAACGCGCTACGTTTTTTTTCTGCACAGTCGATACATGAGGAAGGCGCCCACCATTTTTACTCTTTTCTATATCGGCCCTCGGTCATCCACTGTGACACAAATAACGCATAGTCATATATACTAATCTGTATTGCCATTTGAACTAAAAATATGGAGAGTGAACATCAAATTTTGTGCACGTTTTTCACATAACTCCAATCGGGGGAGGTGTGGTCGCTCTCAGCCACCCCGCCCCCCCTCTGACGTCACCCGCGTCGTGTTAATTTACCGCTATCAAAAAAATACCTCAAAACGCGCTTCCCTCCCTAAAACACCAACGGGCTTTCGCAATCTATTGTTTCTGCATCATTGTGAAATTTGCGCAAATATGTGCGCGTTACAGGTTGCAAAATCACTTGAATGGGCCGATGAGCACCTCCAGAGGGATTTTATTACCCCTCCTGAAGCGTTAGCGAGGATGAATGGGAAGCCATATTCTCACTGGCTTACAAGGAAACATGAAGCGTTTTAAGGTTTCTCACACAACAAATATAATCTGAAATATAGGTAGGTGATGCACAAAGAACAACAGATTTCAGAATCCGGATTGATGCAAATTAGAAACGTGCGCGATATACCCATAAATGTAAAAGACAGTCCTCCGCCACTGGGAAAGAAACAACAAGCAAAATGCATGCACGGATGAGCCAAAATGTTACAAAATCGAGCTCTAAACAAGAACATAAGGATGCCTGGCACATGCGTGAAGCCTACAGCTCAAGTGTGCATGCAGCAGCCATCAGCAGGACGAATGGAAACCCACGTACCTCACTGGTCTTGCCATTTTGCAGGAATACTGTAGAGGTTAAAATTGTGAAAGAGCAAAAGAAAAGCAGGGAAAATGCAAACAAAACGTGCTATTTTAAAACACAAGGGGCTAAAGGTGACGTCGCAAAACCAACGCCCTCTCCCTGTGGTAAAAATCAAACAATGCGGGAAATATTCCTGCTCTACGAAGGTATTTAGTTTAAATTTTACCTTCAGCTACTCAAAATGGTGAATAAAACAAACTGAAACTGCAGCCTTCGCGCAACCTAACGATTGGATGGTGGGCGGGCATTGCTGTTTAAACTCCGCCCACTCTACTGGATTTGCCCAGAGAGCGACGCTATTGGTCAGTTTAAACGATTGTTCGATTTGGGATTGGATTTTGTGGCTGTCTATCAAACGTAGGGTTTCCAAAGCATTTACCCTCCCCCTCGTTTGCGGATAGGTTGAAACAGCATGGCTCGGCTCAGAAACAAAAAGAGGCCCTCACGATATGCGAGATGTCCCAGTTTAACTGTAGAACAACTTTGTGTCGTTTGTTTCGTTTGAAATTAAGTTCATATAAGTTTATATAAGCGAGACCACACAACAGAAGGTTTGAGAGGTCGAAAATATACATTTTGCTGGCTATTGACCTAAAATGTGACCTAACTTGGCCACTTTTAAAATTATATTACTGCAAATATAATGATAACAGGAATATGTTGCTTTAATGCTAACTGTTATTAGTATTATTCAACTCAGATATCATATTTCATCATTTGAATTTATATTATAATAATGTTAATTATTGTTTTTAAGGGAAATAATATAAATGTTTGGATATTTTACCTTACATCTTTTTCACAATTCCCATTTTTCTCAATGTTGATTCTCGCTGAATTCTGCAATAGATTGAATTGCAGTAAAAACAAAAAAAGTACTGTAGTTGAACCTGATGTCTCCAGACTATTTACACTCATTGTTTGGTCCTAGTATGTTGTTGTCCACTTTTAGTTGTTTGTTCCCCTGAAATTAAGCTTACATAAATGAATATGTGGTTTGAGATCTTAGAAAAGGGTTTTAGAAAGATTTAAGACCCACAAAGTATTGATTTTAGCTGACTTTCTAGCCTGAAATGTGACCTAACGATAATTATTGACAGAATATTATTGCAAATATATGAATGTATTACTTTAATAATGACCTTATTTTGTCTTTATATTATAATAGCTTTAATAATATTTACCCTTGTTATTTTGATGGAAATGAATGTGAATAGCAATGTAGGCTGTTTAATATTCAGTCTCCAGAGTCACATGAATTGAAGGAATAAGCAATGTATCTAACATGTAATTTCAAAGGATTTGAATGCACACATCAAATGCAGCGACTGTTTATTTCTCTTTATTTCTGTTCCAGGAAAAAGGATTTATTCCTCTTTATTCCCCTAGTCTTTCGCTGCAGACCCTGGAATCCTCTCTGCTCAGCAGTTATTGAAGTGAGGAGAAGGTATGTCGCCATGGCAACCAGGTATGATTCTCGTCCTTTTTATTTATTTATTTATTTATTTGCCCATCCATCAGTGTTTGCATTTCTTTAGCCTTCTGTATTCTTCCAAAACATCACTGGATGAGTTCCTCAGAAGGAAATCTGCTACTATCGAGGGTCAGTCATCTCATATTGCTTTTGTTTATTTGGATGTATGACATCTGTTGCCACAGCAACCACTCACTTTTCTCCCTGGAGTGCACACCAAAATCACATCTAAATTCGAAGACAAATGCTGTCACACAAAAGTAGGACGTGCAAAAATGCTCTCACAGGTTAGCACACCATATGTGTGGGGGCCACATGCATAAACTTGTGTTTGCTCACTGTTAATGGGCAAAGTGCAGTGCAGTGTAGTGCACTAAATCACTAGTTTCTGTTACACAGAGGCTTAGAAGCATTGTCAGACCAAAAACTCATTTGATCTGATATGAACTAAATTTTAATGTGAGTGAATCTTACAAAACCTGTCAAAACATGTCCTTTCAAAATCCAAAGAAATTTGTTTTTGGGGACCATTCACTTTTCTTTTCTTTTCTTTTTTTTTTTTTTTGCATTGTGACAAACAAATAAATTCAGGGCTCAACGCTAAGGATTTTTTGGTTCAAATTTTTACTTGCCTTGCTAGAATTTTCACTGGCCCCACCACAAAAAAGAATGAAATAAATCAATTAAAATAGTTATTGTTTTAATTGTGTTTGACCCATTAAGACAGGTAGCCTAGTTTTCAGGTAGACTACAGAAATTGAATAAAGTAATCCAATGTAAAATAACACTGCATATGCTTCAGTGTTTCCATTAAATATAGATTATTCCTTATTAAAGTTAAAAAAAAGTTATTCAGTGTAGTGCAGTGAGGGATTTTTTTCCCTTGTCTTTTGTTGTTTGATTAACATTAAAGTGATAGTTCACCCAAAAATGAAAATTCTGTCATTACTCACCCTCATGTCGTTCCAAACCAGTAAGACCTTCGTTTATCTTCGGAACACAATTGAAGATCTTTTTGCTGAAATCTGAGAGCTTTCTGTCCCTCCATTGACAGCTACGCCACTACCACTTTGAAGCTTCAAAAAGTTCATAAAGAGATCGTAAAACTAATCCATATGAATTGAGCGGTTTAGTCCAAATTTGAATTTAGGCTTTTATTCACATATAAACGTTCATCAACTCACACATCAGTTGTGGTAAATGGAAGCTCAAGCATGTTCGCTTGACGTGCAAGAACCAATGAGGTTCATTCTCGTGCTACGCAGCACGTTTGAGCTTCCGCAAGAACCAATGAGATTCATTATTGTGTTACGCAGCACGTTTGAGCTTCTGCGAGAACCAATGAGGTTCATTCTCGTGTTACGCAGCACGTTTGAGCTTCCGCAAGAACCAATGAGGTTCATTCTCCTGTTACGCAGCACGTTTGAGCTTCAGCAAGAACCAATGACGTTCATTCTCGTGTTACGCAGCACGTTTGAGCTTCAGCAAGAACCAATGACGTTCATTCTCGTGTTACGCAGCACGTTTGAGCTTCAGCAAGAACCAGTGAGGTTCATTCTCGTGTTACGCAGCACGTTTGAGCTTCAGCAAGAACCAATGAGGTTCATTCTCGTGTTACGCAGCACGTTTGAGCTTCAGCAAGAACCAATGAGGTTCATTCTCGTGTTACGCAGCACGTTTGAGCTTCAGCAAGAACCAGTGAGGTTCATTCTCGTGTTACGCAGCATGTTTGAGCTTCAGCAAGAACCAATGAGGTTCATTATCATGTTACACAGCACGTTTGAGCTTCAGCAAGAACCAATGAGGTTCATTATCATGTTATGCAGCACGTTTGAGCTTCCGCAAGAACCAATGAGGTTCATTCTCGTGTTACGCAGCACGTTTGAGCTTCAGCAAGAACCAATGAGGTTCATTATCATGTTATGCAGCAAGTTTGAGCTTCCGCAAGAACCAGTGAGGTTCATTCTCGTGTTACGCAGCACGTTTGAGCTTCAACAAGAACCAATGAGGTTCATTCTCGTGTTACGCAGCACGTTTGAGCTTCAGCAAGAACCAGTGAGGTTCATTCTCGTGTTACTCAGCACGTTTGAGCTTCAGCAAGAACCAATGAGGTTCATTCTCGTGTTACGCAGCACGTTTGAGCTTCAGCAAGAACCAATGAGGTTCATTATCATGTTATGCAGCACGTTTGAGCTTCAGCAAGAACCAATGAGGTTCATTCTCATGTTACGCAGCACGTTTGAGCTTCAGCAATAACAATGAGGTTCATTATCATGTTACGCAGCACGTTTGAGCTTCCGCAAGAACGACATGAGGGTGAGTAATTAATGACAGAATTTTCATTTTTGGCAAACTATCCCTTTAAGAACACAGAGAGCAGCAGGTATATTAGGCTGCTCTCACTTTAGGACCGAATGCACAGATCCAATATAGTACACATGCATTTTATTTCTCACCTGTTTACACTGGGTGCATCTCAATGAGCTCCCTAGCTTCCCTAGGTTGTGAATCAGTATATAGTGCACATGAATTTGGACACTGGTAAGGACAGTAAAGGACGCTGGCTTACTACACATTGGGACACTAATGACCCATTTCCGGCGACATGACAAGGTTCTCATTGTACAACATCACTACTCGTATTTATGAACAACAGAACTGATATCTTTCTAACATTGTTTTAATGTTATTTAAAGTACATTATGATAAATACTTTCCTTGTTACATATACGTGCAACATTTAAGTCATAAATAAATTATAAATGTTAGCTAGATTATGTTCATTACCTGTCTAGTGATGTTTGTTTATGCTGAAATGATATTAGCTAATGTTAACAAATAAGACCTTCTTTTGATTTTAGGGTGAAATGTGACCTGGACTTACTGAGATTCATCCAGGTAGGAATTATGTCAATTTTGCTCTAATGCTTTTGAACTGAAACATGTTTGTACTTCCTGAGTTAAAATTTTGGTAACACTTTACTTAAAGCCTTTATGTATAAAGCGTTATAAAGGTATTCATAATATACGTTATAATGCATTATAATATTTGCAGACTCCTTGTTACATTGGAAATTGACATTATACTTTCTAAAGATGTTCAACGGATAAGTATTATAATGTATTTTAATTGTGGTTACAATTATTCACGAGACAATGCAATGCATTACAAGGCATAATTAATGCATTAAAATACTTTTATAATGCATTATATATAAAGGCTGTAAATAAAGTGTTACCAAAATGTTTAAAATGCCCCCAGCAAAGCAAATAACTTATATTTTATAACTCCATTTTATATTTCTCAAACTCTACAGTCGCAATTCTAATAAAGAAACACAAGAGGGCAGTATGGCACTGCTATGATATGATTTGCGTAGACAGTTTAATTATGCTTTTTACTGAGATGGATCTTTAAATAATAGAGCTGTTATGTAATGTAAGTATTTCTGCAAGTGAGTTCATGTGCAAAACCACTGTGATTATATTAAGATTATATTATATGTCTGACTATGTGTAATTTCTATATCGGCTCTGTATAGAGTAATCAGCATCTGTTTAGCTGGCTAAAAAAAGGATTTAAGCATGCTTAAAAATGTCTCAGCACAAAATATCAAACCAAGAGGGATGTATTTTAAAGAAAGACAGCACCAGCACTCTTTTCAAGTAAGTTTTTCAGAGGGTTCTATGTTTTTCTATCTAATGCAATAACATTCATGCTTTTCACTGTATAGGTATTTCATGTGAATTCAGAATATTATACAACTTTAAAAAGTTATTTTGTCCTTTGGCTATTAGTGCATATTCTACTTTTTTTTTACCACTTGAGAAAAAAACCCCTCATTTTATAAAATACAGACACCAAGGTTTCTGTATATTATGTAATACTGAATATGTCTAAATTGTCCTTGTAGACTGTTGTGGCTGGATGGAATAGCTCTGTATATGCTACGTGAGTCTGGTTATGGTTATTGTTCTATATGTAAACTGCCCCTTTCTGGTGTTTTTGCAAGTACTATGTTTAAGCTATAGGGTTTATATGGTCATGAAAGTAGTTGCTTATCATTTTGAAGTGATAATACGTGTAATGTTAAAGTCTTGTGGTGAATTACTGTAAACGCATGCACAGATAGCCTAACTTGTATTGAACCTGGGACATTAATCAGCAAGACTAAGATTGGCTAGACCAGCCCCACACTAGCATGAACCTTCTTGAACAGCATGCAAATCTGTCTGTTCAAAGTCGGCATTAGTCTTCTTTATTGTGACATATATCTGAGTGAAACGGCTTCTCGAACAAGAAAAAATGCAGGGTGGGATTTGATTTTGTCCATGTGGAATTGATTGGATGGTTTCTGGTTTGCTATTGGTGGATCTCATGTGAGTGACAGGTTGCCCCGCCCTCGCACCAGTAAACACATCATCAGAGAAGAGATGTCTGTGCAAGAGGGAGGGAAAGTTATTTTGATTAAAGATAAAGGGAACATGAATTAAAAAAAATAATAATGTGCACAGATTAATCATTTATAATAAATACTGCAATGTTCCATAAAAAAATAAGAATATCCCATTCTGATTTCATGGTGACTTTAAAGATGCTGACGGTCAGGTTGCTTAGCAGGTGAAGGTTCGGGTGCAGGTTACATTTGAAAGAGCTGGAACTTTGAAAGGCTTCTCTCGCTACATCGCCGTCCAGCATCTCCGTCCTGAAATGCGTAGAAATCCAGAAGCAGCTGTGTCCCATCGCTGAACCTCTGATAGCACACTTCAGTCAGTGCTGTGGGGAGTTTATTCAAATAGATCTCAACTCCCCGCAGCCCGCTTTACACACAAACACGCAGGCGAGAAACCCAGTCTGGGGATTTTGAATTTTAAGGCATACTTATTTACAATTGCAGGCAGACAATTCTTGGACAAGAGCCCTGCAGAAAAATAAGAGGAGACTTGCAGTGAGAAAACGGCGGGGAAAAGTAATAATGTCTTTTTTATTAAAGCCTGCCAAATTAAAGAATACTTACTTGTTATATCTAAATGATGGATCGCTCTGAGTTAGTCTACCCAAAAATGAAAAAAAAAAAGTCATCAATTAAAAATTGAATAAAGAGATTGTAAAACTAATCCATATGAATTGAGCGGTTTAATCCAAATTTTCTGATTGAATTTAGGCTTTTATTCACATATAAACATTGATCAGCGAACATAAACAGAAGCTCAACTGAACATGCTTGATGCGCAAGAACAAACCTCATTGGTTCTTGCAGAAGCTCAAACGTGCTGCGCAACACGAGAATGAACCTCATTGGTTCTTGAGGAAGCTCAAACGTGCTGCGTAACACGAGAATGAACCTCATTGGTTCTTGCAGAAGCTCAAACGTGCTGCGTAACACAAGAATGAACCTCATTGGTTCTTGCAGAAGCTCAAACGTGCTGCGTAACACGAGAATGAACCTCATTGGTTCTTGCTGAAGCTCAAACGTGCTGCTTAACACAAGAATGAACCTCATTGGTTCTTGCTGAAGCTCAAACGTGCTGAGTAACACGAGAATGAACCTCATTGGTTCTTGCTGAAGCTCAAACGTGCTGCTTAACACGAGAATGAACCTCATTGGTTCTTGCTGAAGCTCAAACGTGCTGAGTAACACGAGAATGAACCTCAATGGTTCTTGCAGAAGCTCAAACGTGCTGCGTAACACGAGAATGAACCTCATTGGTTCTTGCAGAAGCTCAAACGTGCTGCGTAACACGAGAATGAACCTCATTGGTTCTTGCTGAAGCTCAAACGTGCTGCTTAACACGAGAATGAACCTCATTGGATCTTGCTGAAGCTCAAACGTGCTGAGTAACACGAGAATGAACCTCATTGGTTCTTGCAGAAGCTCAAACGTGCTGAGTAACACGAGAATGAACCTCATTGGTTCTTGCAGAAGCTCAAACGTGCTGCGTAACATGAGAATGAACCTCATTGGTTCTTGCTGAAGCTCAATCGTGCTGCGTAACGAGAATGAACCTCATTGGTTATTGCTGAAGCTCAAACGTGCTGCGTAACACGAGAATGAACCTCATTGGTTCTTGCAGAAGCTGAAACGTGCTGCGCAACACGAGAATGAACCTCATTGGTTCTTGCAGAAGCTGAAACGTGCTGCGCAACACGAGAATGAACCTCACTGGTTCTTGCAGAAGCTGAAACGTGCTGCGCAACACGAGAATGAACCTCATTGGTTCTTGCTGAAGCTCAATCGTGCTGCGTAACATGAGAATGAATCTCATTGGTTCTTGCTGAAGCTCAATCGTGCTGCGTAACGAGAATGAACCTCATTGGTTATTGCTGAAGCTCAAACGTGCTGCGTAACACGAGAATGAGCCTCATTGGTTCTTGCGGAATCAAAGTGGTAGTTGTGTAGCTGTCAATGGATGGACAGAAATATCTACGATTTAATTTAAAATATCTTCATTTGTGTTTTGATGATAAACAAAAGTCTTACGGGTTTGGAACGACTTGAGGGTGAGTAAATGATGACAGAATTTTTATTTTTGGGTGAATTTATATTAATTTGACTCTCAACTAACTTCAAAAGTGTGTTAATTTTTTTACTTTTTGGGAGTAGGCTTTCTATGTTTTTATGGTGTCATTTTTAATCAGCTTATGCAAAAGGTATGAAAATATTACTTAAATGTGTTTTTTTTTTTTTTTTATTAATTCAAAATAACTTCCCCTCCCCTTTACATCTCTCCTCTGACGAAGTGTTTACTGGAGTGAGGGCGGGACAACCTGTCACTCACATGAGATCGACCAATAGCAAACCACAACCATCCAACGATCCAACGATCCAATCAATTCCTGATGGACTAAATCAACTCCTGCTCTTCATTTGTTTTGAGAAGCCGTTTCACTTAGATAAACGTCACAATAAGGAAGAAGAGACTATCGCAACTTCCGTTTCATGCCAACTTTAATTTTTTTTTAGACTTTCTGGCTTTCTATATTTTTATGATGTCATTTTCAATCAGTTGATGTGTGAAAGTATTATTTCAGTATGTGTATTACTAAAGAGTTAGCTATTAGTTAAGAGAAAGAAGTTGACCCGTTTTATCTAAAATGTCATTTTCACCACAAAATTGAATTTGAAATATGGTGGAAATGACATTTTAAAATTATTTTGTTTGCTAAAAGCTCCATAAGGCCCTTTTAAATACGCAGATATAGCCCAGATATACTTAATTTCTCACACTGAACATAAATCTGGTATGTTTACCTTTAATTGCTAATTGCAGGAAGCCCCAGATAGGAACCATTTTTCTCTTATTTGTTTCTGTTTCGCTTTAATCCTGAAAATAATTAGTTTCCATGATCCATTTACTAACATTTTATAGATGGCTGCATTGAGTTTTAATCTGCAGTAAACTCCAGATGGCTTGCAGTAGGACTTTGAAACCAATGAGATGGAATAGCTGAAAAATTAGAGGCCGCAGAGCTTCAACACCCCGCAAAGCAACTTATTTAAATTAGAACAAAGGCGTTCCAGGATGAAACATTCTTCTCAGCCAGAAGGCATTTTAATGCTAGAATATATTCAATGCTAATGCCTTTGAAACTTCCAAGAGAGCCATTTTAAAGAATTCTTAAGCCGTATTGAAGGGTTTAAAAACTTCCACACGCTAGATAAAATCTTTAAATTATTAAATCTTTAGAATGTTCATTTCTAACAGTCAACTGAAAAAATAAGGCTTATATAGGCATACTGTTGCTAAAAAGGATTCCATTAAGTCTGTACAATTGGAGAAAAAAATAAATCTTAAAGGTCCTGGTATCAGTACAGACAGAGATATTCTCTACAGAACTCCTTCTGGTGAAGTTGATTGGCCAAGGTTGTCTTGGTGGGTAGAGGAATGTTCAATACAAATAGTCTTTTGACAGCAAATGTGCACTTCACAAAATGCATTTCACATGAAGTTCACACTGCAAAAAATGATTTTCTTACTCAGTATTTCTGTCTTGTTTTCCAGTACATCTAACAATTCCTAAATCAAGATACATTTATTTGAGAAGCTAAATTACATAAGATATTAAGTCTTTAATTAAAAAAATTATCAAAATAAGTGAGTTTATGCTTAAAACAAGAAAAAAATCTGTCAGCAGTCTTGTTTTCCCTTTGAGTTAAGCTGAGTTAAGTGTGTTTTTCTGACCCCACTGGAAGATATTTTTTTTCTTGTTTTAAGCATAAACTCGCTTAATTTTGATGATGTTTTCAGAAAACAAGATTTAATATCAAGTCATTTTATTTCTCAAGTAAAGGTATTTTGATTGAAGAATGTTTAGATATTTAAACTGGATTTTCTTTTGCAGTGCACATAAGACTAGTTCATAAAATCGCTTACTAATCTTGTCTGTGCAAAGTTATATCCAGTATTTTTCCTGTTATAATTGTGCAAAGCCTGTAAAACAGAAGTTTATCTGCTTTGAACAGTAGTATACCACCACAAAAAAATGTGAATTTTACAGCTAAAATATTTTTATTTTTTATTTTTAGTGCACTTTAACAGAAGTACAGGCTCTATATTTCTAGGCGGCTGCTTATTGGTCAAAGTATATGTACTGAAAAAGAAAAATTAGGTGCAGTAGCAATTTTTACTCAAAAACTGCTAGTAAATTTCCCCAACAATTACAAATAAACTGCAAGTAACACATGGAATTGAACTTGAAATTTTGAAGTAGAAAAACGGAAATAGTATTTTCTTCTAAAACATACTAATAATAGCCTAATCTATTTCATTTACAACTGCGAAAAATCATTTTTTACAGTGTATGATATGGCTTGGGTCCCTACGAGATTTTTTTCAGCAGTTTTATCGTCCGCCTGATCACTTCATAAGCAATACTACATCTCTCCTCAACAACTATAGTTGTAATATAATATAGTAATAGTGATGCCTGCCTTAGCGACAGCACACATAATCTGTGAATAGTCGATGTATGTACAAGAATGCAGTCTAATAGAGCTAAATCCTCATCAAATAGATCCCATATCATAAAGCTGTCTGGTTGACATGCATTTCAAGGGCCTTCAATCCACATAATGTAAGTCAGTTGATTTTAAAGCGGTCATGAACTGCGTTGTTTTATTGTTTTATGATGTTTCCTAAGGTGCACTTATGTTAGAATGCTTTTTACATCAAAAATTGTCATAATTTATAAATAAAAGGCACTTTTCCTACCCTGATTTTAGCCCTCTGGTTTGAACGCTCTGTTTTAAGGGGCGTGTCTGCTGTGAGACTTCAGTGTAAACGCCCACTGCTGTGATTGGCTAACGTCTTTCCATTTGAAATAGCTAAGTATTACTATTACAGCTCTCATGGTTAACTAATCGTGAAAAGTGTTGCATTACATTTAGATCTATGGCATTATATTCAGATCGTGGCATGAAAGGTTGCAAAGATAAACATTGTAGCCGATCACAGACATGTTGAGCGTATGAAAGCAGTGATCTCGTCATTGCAGCTCAGTTTCTGTACACTAACGAATGCTTTCATCTTCACTAACAGTGCAAACGTGATATAGTTAAGAGATTCGTTGAATAAAACGGGAGTCACTGATAAACTCTCGCCGTTTGATTGACAGCTCCAGCGCGCGCTGCTCCAACGATTGCAAAGGGAGCTTTCTTTGATCGCTTTCTTTATAGAATTTAATCACCGTTAAATAACAGATTATTTTCATCCTACTAAGAGAAACAACGCAAGTTGACGTTTAGTCACTGGTTTGATTTACTGACACACAGACAAAGAACATCTGACTGTACATGAATAATTACATTTCAGATCAGGCATTAGAATTAACACGGTTACTTACATGTTGCATTACTGTCGAGCCCAGGCACTGCACAATATTTTGTAATCCTCAACGGCATGTTTATTGCTTGGTAGCTCGATCTGGTTTAACACCACGTAGGCCTATGTTACTAAAGGCTACCTATTCTATTGCATATCATGCGTGAATCGGTGGGCGGGGCTAAACAGGCAGTGATGAAGTAGGCGTTGATCTTCTTCTGCAGAGGCGGTGCTTGCCTGCCTTTGACGTCATAGATTCCCACTTTGAAAAACCTGGCGTTTGCTGGGCCTGGTGTCAATAAAAGCTTTTATTGGACTAACAAGGAAGTTTTCAGTTCTGAAACTTACAGGATATTCTTATAGTATGGTGACCTCTTATATGTCAAAAGCTCAAGGAAAATTTGATTTCTCAGTTCATGACCCCTTTAAGCCGTTTGCCTTGGCAAGGCAAATGAGCGGCAGCTCTCTCCATATGTTTGTGCGAGTAAACAGACATGCTGAATTGTGTCATAACTGTTTGTCTCTATAGACATCAGCCACCTGTTGGGGAAATCTGCTTTATGTTCTCGAATCCAAACAATAATGCGACATGTCAGGTTGTGTCAGCTGCCACCACCCCACCAGGACGTCAGAGGTGTGTGTTTACATGTGCGTGTGTGAGTGAAGTGTGTCATCTGTTCTCAGCAGGTCCTAGACATTCATAACCTATCAAGGTGCTTGTGTGGTGCATTATATGTGACCTGGTGATAAAATTTTTAAAAAGTGGCTGATTTTTTTCTCCTTCTCAGTGGTGCACACTCGTCGAAAAGCTGTCATCTCTTCTGGTGTCTGCAGAGAAGGATCAAAGCGGGAACAGGCAGCCAGCTAGAGAGAGAGAGAGAGAGCGAAAGAGAGAGAGTTCGGGGTGAACCAGAGGACGCAGCCTCTACAGTTAAACAGGGTAACCCAGTTGCTGCCAGATTGAAGGAATGCTGCTTCTCTGTAAACAGATTCAATTAAGACATCAAACTTCAAACCGTACGATGAAAAAGAATGCTGATGAGGAAAAAGACGGGTTCGGGGTCGAACTGCGTGCCTCCGCTGCTTTTCTCTGATTTAGAAACAGACCTCTTTTGATTAAATAATCATCGCTTCGTAAAAATGCAAGTTGCGGACCAGACGCGCGCATAGACACAGCTGAAATTTAATGAGCTCCGTAAGATGCCGCAGAAGGGCTGCTGTTTTTAAGACCTCTGATTGAAACCTCTTTAGATCAGGGGTGCTCATGCTGCGTTCCACAGATTTCCAACGTCCTACTTGGAAAAGTGGATTAGAATGCCAAAAGCTGGACTTCTAACTGGCAAACTGTTGGAAATCCAGAATTTGGATTAGCATACTACTTTTACTACATTTTCCATAGGTGCTACTTATGCATTATTCTGTGCCATTTTGTTGTATAAATAATGTGAGAAGTGTGTTCACACTGGAAGTTCCAAAAAGAAAAAGTGCACTTTAAAACCAGCATGATGCACTTATATAAAAATGAAAAACAAAGTGTGGAATTTTGGACACTTCATGTCACAGTTTTCCTTACGTAGTGGAAGTGAAGGGCTATCAGTCTCCGATGTTGGATGACAAAAAAACTCTTTTAAACCTCATGGTAGAGTACATACTATAAGTACATGGTGTTTTATTTATATATATATATATATATATATATATATATATAGGGCTTGACATAAAATTTTTTGCTCACCAGACACTGTGGCTAGTGGTTTTCCAAAGTTACTAGCCCCTCAGCATTTTCACTGGCCACAGTTTTGACATCGAAACCATGGGGAAAAACTGCCATATAGATATTTTTAATATTATCTTATAATTTGGCAGCAGGTATATTAGGCTGCTGTCCCTTTAAGACCTGACGCACGGATCCATTATACTATTACACGTGTTTTATTTCTCAACTGTTTACGTTCACTTACAATATAACAATGTGTTTACGTGAATAATTGGCAAGACATTATTTTGTGTGTATTTGACTGTTTAAGAGCAATAAGCAGTGAAAAAGAACTCAATTTAGTACTGAGAGGCGGCTTTATGTGCACTTTGGGTGTGAGCACAAAATCTGTGGGAGTGAGTAAAATTATGCGCAATACGCACAATCCCACGCCGAAATTCAATCCCTGTAACAGCAACAATATTTATCTGGAGCAAATGAAACAAGTGAGAGAGGGGAGGCGGGTTTGTGTGTGAACTCGCTGTCGGAGAGATGAGAGAGAGAGAGAAAGCTCAGCTGGTATCGTGCGTCTATTCTGCAGAAAATGAGTACTGGAAGCGTTTCAGATATTTCAGTATCGATATGTATAGAAAAATCTATATTTTTGACAACACTACATTGCACTTAGTTTATTATTTCAGATGCCCTTTTAAAAGACTACAATTGAAAAATGTATATTATATATACATTTCAACCTGCTAAAGTGGCTAGTAGGAGTGACTGTGTTACACGCCACTGCTGAAATCCACCTGCATTTGGAGGGTGTTAATGTCAAGCCCTGTGTGTATATATATATATATATATATATATAGTGGTGGCCAAAATTATTAGAACACCTGACAGATCTGAAAATATTGACCTTTTTTTGCCTCCAAAACATGATTTAATTTCATAATATTCATGAAACATGCAGATGGTTGCTCTGACCATCAAATATCAGATGAAGTGAGTCGTACTGCTTTTATCCACTTTTAACTTTAATATTTGGTATGTCCACCTTTTGCAGCAATTACAGCAGCACATCTCTCTAGCATAGTGTCAATATTTCCTCTGAGAACTTCAGCACTAATGTTATCTCATGCCTTCTGCAACTGAAGCCAAAGACTTTCCTTTGAATGTATAATAGATCTGTCCGGTTTATTTTCCAACTCGCCCCAAATGTGCTCGATGGGGCTGAGGTCCGGACTTTGAGGGGGTCAGTCCATCATTTTCAATGTTCCAGCAGATTCCTTCCGTCGCAGGTAGTTCCGGCAATAGTTAGAAGAATGTTTCGGGTCATTGTCCTCTTGGAAAATAAATCCAGGCCCAATAAGACGACTCCCAGATCCCAAATGTTCTAATAATTTTGACCACCACTGTGTGTGTGTGTGTATATATACACTCACCTAAAGGATTATTAGGAACACCATACTAATACTGTGTTTGACCCCCTTTCGCCTTCAGAACTGCCTTAATTCTACGTGGCATTGATTCAACAAGGTGCTGAAAGCATTCTTTAGAAATGTTGGCCCATATTGATAGGATAGCATCTTGCAGTTGATGGAGATTTGTGGGATGCACATCCAGGGCACGAAGCTCCCGTTCCACCACATCCCAAAGATGCTCTATTGGGTTGAGATCTGGTGACTGTGGGGGCCATTTTAGTACAGTGAACTCATTGTCATGTTCAAGAAACCAATTTGAAATGATTCAAGCTTTGTGACATGGTGCATTATCCTGCTGGAAGTAGCCATCAGAGGAAGGGTACATGGTGGTCATAAAGGGATGGACATGGTCAGAAACAATGCTCAGGTAGGCCGTGGCATTTAAACGATGCCCAATTGGCACTAAGGGGCCTAAAGTGTGCCAAGAAAACATCCCCCACACCATTGCACCACCACCACCAGCCTGCACAGTGGTAACAAGGCATGATGGATCCATGTTCTCATTCTGTTTACGCCAAATTCTGACTCTACCATCTGAATGTCTCAACAGAAATCGAGACTCATCAGACCAGGCAACATTTTTCCAGTCTTCAACTGTCCAATTTTGGTGAGCTCGTGCAAATTGTAGCCTCTTTTTCCTATTTGTAGTGGAGATGAGTGGTACCCGGTGGGGTCTTCTGCTGTTGTAGCCCATCCGCCTCAAGGTTGTGCGTGTTGTGGCTTCACAAATGCTTTGCTGCATACCTCGGTTGTAACGAGTGGTTATTTCAGTCAAAGTTGCTCTTCTATCAGCTTGAATCAGTCGGCCCATTCTCCTCTGACCTCTAGCATCAACAAGGCATTTTCGCCCACAGGACTGCCGCATACTGGATGTTTTTCCCTTTTCACACCATTCTTTGTAAACTCTAGAAATGGTTGTGCATGAAAATCCCAGTAACTGAGCAGATTGTGAAATACTCAGACCGGCCCGTCTGGCACCAACAACCATGCCACGCTCAGAATTGCTTAAATCACCTTTCTTTCCCATTCTGACATTCAGTTTGGAGTTCAGGAGATTGTCTTGACCAGGACCACACCCCTAAATGCATTGAAGCAACTGCCATGTGATTGGTTGATTAGATAATTGCATTAATGAGAAATTGAACAGGTGTTCCTAATAATCCTTTAGGTGAGTGTGTATATATATATATATATATGCTTTATGGGAATGCATGTACCTTTGTCTTTTCTGAAATACTTTTTTTGCTTTAAATCAAAGTTTGTAATTTTGTAATTCACCTCATAGCTGGTTGGTTTGGTTCATGGCTTATAACATTTAAACTAAGACTTAAAAAAAAATCCCTATGGGAAAAATGTGGGCAGACGCGGTTGCACTCGATTGGTTGAGCCAATGCCACTTAATGCTTGCATCTGCCTGTTTGTGTCTAGCTAATTTAATTTCCCTAAAATTCATTATTTTCTTTAGGCTCATGCATTTAATTTCTCATAATTTTTTCCCTCATCAACTGACCTAAATGTTTCCATGTCCAATTTTAGCCCAAAAAGCATGAAAAACCCACCAGTAATATTGCACAATCTAGGCAACTTTGTTATAGCTTTCACCAGGCTTTCTTGGTTGGAACTGTACAAGATGGTAAATCTGGGCACCCGTGTTTTTGCCTGAAAGGGACCTTATGTTGAATCCTGTAGACCATTTAGATCCAGTCTCCCCAGTGCAAACCTAAGGTGAGACGGTTAGTGCACCACAGTCTTCTAATGCCACATTAATATACTTGCTTAAATTTTCACCACTACCTTTGACCATATAATTAGACACAGCTATGATAATTGGGTATGTTGGATTTTGTACTCAATGTGATGCATGAGCATTTTGAATGTGTTATCATGTCTTTGACTTGTCAGACCAGAGGACATCTCTGTATTTGCCGGAGGACATCCATGTGTTGATGTGGGACGACTCTCAAAGGTGACAAAGTTCAAAATACCGCCTGTCCCCACCCAATTATTTGTCTATTACATTGTTTGCAAAGCGGTTTTCATCAGCACAGCTTTCTGCCCCAGATGCAGCCGGCGGTCTGGCGTGAACGAAAACCACTGCAACACTTGCTCTCTGTTGCTACTATCACTCTCTAAATCTCTCTATCGCTCTCTGTCCGCCTGAGAATGATAGAGATGTTTGGTGGTTGACGTAATAGTATTTGACATCTTACTTCTCTGTCAGGTGAGCGGACATTAATGGAGTATTATTGCAGCCTCCACCAGTAGAGGTCACTGTAGACGCTGATGTCTGGCATCCCTTCATCTACATCTCAAGCTGTGAATTCAAGCATGAATGTGATGGGGAAACACATTAAAATGCATTTTCCGGCACTCTTGCTCAAGGTTTGCCATCATTTTTAGCAGCATCTGTGTTGTTGCTAAACAGAATCATAAATGTTTCATTTTAAGAGGCTGTTTCTCATTGGTTATCCTACTTTCACTTGCAGAGACAAATATAAGTAAGCATATTTGTTAGGTGACGTCCTGAACATGCCTGACATGTCAACCTCTGCCTCAACCAATGGCATGATTTTGGGGTGGGACTGCCTTTTAATAGGCTGTTTAGCAGGAAATTGAGTATGTTCAGAATAGCATACCATACTACTGTTTTTTTCAATTTTTGTAGTATATAGTATGCATGCATGCATATTGTACATAGTATGTCACTTTTTGGTATGCATAGTAGATAAGAGTACTGTTCTTGGTAGCATACTGTATTTCAAAATGCAATGAACTCAATGCAATGCACTCCCTATGAATAATGAATCTGAAGTAATATCAGCTGTGATTTCCATCATCTCTTTCTAGACTCAGTATTGAATCTGACTGCCTAAAGTTAAGAGATTTTTCCTACCAACTTTTTATGCCTTCTGTTGCACATACTATTTCTAAAAAAAGATGCTAGGAAGTATTATGCAGCGTAAAATAGTATGCAGTAAAATATAATTTTAAAAAATATGCCATGTAAAATATATGTTTTTAAAATAGTATGCAGTATACAATATTCACTAAGGAAAGCATTGAATTTTGGGAAACCAAGCACTCAGTGATACATGATACTGATACATTTCAACTATCATGATAGACACAGACTGAGTGTGTTTATTACATATGATATGCAGTAGAATGTGAAAATACCACATTTATGTAAATGATTTTGGGCCATTGCCATCATTCAAAAGGAGCAAAAGGAACGGAAAAGTATTGGCATATCTGTAGGCAATTATATGTTTGACTGAAGGTGATACTGTAGGACTCTTTGTATTTTTGCTCTGATATGACTTCCTGTTCAAATATCTTCCATTTCAGGCTGAACTACGATGCCTGGCCACCCACACAGTTCGCTTGCTGACATTTAGCAAAAATTCAACATCCCTCTTCCCTTGGTATGTAAAAACTTTTACATCAGCTTAACTAGATCATTTCTATGAATTATTTATGCTATGAGATAAACACTTTTGTGACTGTCGATACTGTTTTTGGTGATAATGAAATCAACAGAGACTGTGAGAAGACACCAGCTTACCTATTCATCCATCCATCCATCCATCCATCCACATCCATCCATTTTTTCAGTTAAGAAACAGAAATCCATTTTTTTTTTTACTGTGTCCGTGAACATTTCAATTAGTAGTAAGTATTTGACACCTTTATTTTGCACAGCATTTAGGAAACAATCGATGCTTTTGTGTACTATAAATCTTTTGTCACATTATATTGCATGTTTTTGCAATATTCTGCTAGTAGTTTGTCTTTAAAAGCAATGTATTCTTGACAGTTTAGCATTACTTTAAACATCTTTCAGATGAACACATCTCTCTACAACAGAGACAGTCTCTTCTACCAACTGTCTCTGTAAGTTTTTGTCTGTCCTTCAAAGAAGCAGAACGCGTGTTTTTCGCGCAGCGCTTCGACCTTGAAGTTTTCCTCGCTTGTAGAGTATGGATCGCAGACGAGACCTCTCCGTCAGATCGGCAGACAGAGGTGTAGCCTCTTACTGTCTGTATCGATCCGTCTTTGTGCACTGCCGTGGATCTATAACACGTTTCAATCACAGCTGGGCCACAATCTTCACACGCAGCAGGCTGAGGGCCGACACACACAACACACCAGCTGAGAGGTTCAGAGAGTGCGCTGCATCAAAAGCTAAAGCATTGATTGTTGCTTTTCTTAAGAGTAGCACAAAATAAAGGTGCCAAATGCTCGTAATTGAAATGTTCACCAACATAGAGCAAAGAAAATAGTTTTTTGTTTCTTATCTGAAAAAAAAGACTTAAATAGTTACATTTGAAATGCATCTACTATTTCAACTCCTGACTATAGAGATAGATAGAGACAGACAGATAGATAGACAGACAGACAGACAGACAGACAGAATAAACATGTTAGATAGACAGATAGATAGATAGATAGACAGGAAGACAGACAGACAGACAGAATAAACATGTTAGATAGATAGACAGACAGACAGAATAAATGTGTTAGACAGACAGACAAACAGACAGAATAAACATGTTAGATACACTATATTGCCAAAAGTTTTGGACACCTGCCTCTACATGCACATGAACTTTAATGTCATCCCATTCTTAATCCGTAGGGTTTAATATGGAGTTGGCCCACCCTTTGCAGCTATAACAGCTTCAACTCTTCTGGGAAGGCTTTCCACAAGGTTTAGGAGTGTGTTTATGGGAATTTTTGACCATTCTTCTAGAAGTGCATTTGTGAGGTCAGGCACTGATGTTGGATGAGAAGGCCTGGCTCACAGTCTCCGCTCTAATTCATCCCAAAGGTGTTCAATCGGGTTGAGGTCAGGACTCTGTGCAGGCCAGTCAAGTTCCTCCACACCAAACTCGCTCATGTCTTTATGGACCTTGCTTTGTGCACTGGTGCGAAGTCATGTTGGAACAGGAAAGGGCCATCCCCAAACTGTTCCCACAAAGTTGGGAGCATGAAATTGTCCAAAATGTCCTGGTATGCTGAAGCATTAAGAGTTCCTTTCACTGGAACTAAGGGGCCAAGCCCAACCCCTGAAAAACAACCTCACACCATAATCCCCCCTCCACCAAACTTTACACTTGGCACAATGCAGTCAGGCAAGTACCGTTCTCCTGGCAAACATCAAACCCAGACTCGTCCATCGGATTGCCAGACAGAGAAGCATGATTGGTCACTCCAGAGAACATGTCTCCACTGCTCTAGAGTCCAGTGGCGGTGTGCTTTACACCACTGCATCCGACGCTTTGCATTGCACTTGGTGATGTAAGGCTTGGATGAGCTGCTCGGCCATGGAAACCCATTCCATGAAGCTCTCTACGCACTGTTCTTGAGCTAATCTGAAGGCCACACGAAGTTTGGAGGTCTGTAGCTATTGACTCTGCAGAAAGTTGGCAACTTCTGCGCACTGTGCGCCTCAGCATGCGCTGACCCCGCTCTGTGATTTTACGTGGCCTACCACTTCGTGGCTGAGTTGCTGTTGTTCCCAATTGCTTCCACTTTGTTATAATACCACTAACAGTTGACCGTGGAATATTTAGTAGAGAGGAAATTTCACGAATGGACTTATTGCACAGGTGGCAGCCTATCACGGTACTACGCTTGAATTCACTGAGCTCATGAGAGCGACCAATTATTTCACAAATGTTTGTAGAAGCGTCTGCATGCCTAGGTGCTTGATTTTATACACCTGTGGCCATGGAAGTGATTGGAACACCTGAATTCAATGATTTGGAGGGGTGTCCCAATACTTTTGGCAATATAGTGTAGATAGAGACACAGACAGACAGACAGACAGACGGACAGACATTCAGACAGAATAAACGAGAGAGAGAGAGAGAGAGAGAGAGAGAGAGAGAGAGAGACACAGACAGACATACAGGTAGATAGATGGATGGATGGATGGATGGATGGATGGATGGATGGATAGACAGACAGACAGACAGACAGAATAAACACGATGGATAGATAGAGAGAGAGAGAGACAGACAGAATAAACATGATAGATAGAGAGAGAGATAGATAGACAGACAGATAGATAGACAGACAGATAGATAGAATAAACATGATAGATAGAGAGAGAGAGAGAGAGAGACAGACAGACAGACAGACAGACAGACAGACAGACAGACAGACAGACAGACAGACAGATAGATAGATAGATAGATAGATAGATAGATAGATAGATAAATAGATAAATAGACAGAATAATCATTACGGCTGTCTCACTGTCAGCTGCGTCTCCAGATAAATAAACAGTCTCGGCAGGGCTAGTGTCACCCCTCTTCTCAATTAATTGCTTTTTCTCAATTTAAATGAGACGGAAATACAAGAATTCAGTCATGGATTTTCCAAAAGGCGAAACCTTCAAGTATTCAAGGTGTCATGACTCATCAAACTGAGCAGGTTGTTTACACAGACAATTAAACTGTCATTACGTCTGGCGAAAGATAAAACGGCACCGTTGAGTTTGTAGAGGTAGAGCGTTTATTCTTGGCTACTTGAGAGTATAGCAACAAATTGAAATTAACCGTGTGTAATACGCTGACAAGATGCATTTTAATGTGCCATTAAGACTCCGCCACTTTGTGTATGTATTAATTCTGGGATTAATTAGATTGTCAAATGCTTGTTTGGGGGGACAAAAAAATGTGGGGATCGCTACAATACGTCACACTTGTCCCAATAAAGGTGGCACCTTTACAGGTCTTGTAATTTCCTCGTTTCCCACTCAAGTGCAAACTAATCCACCAATATAAGCAGCGCGACACTTCAATCTTCAGCTTAACAGGCAGGAGATGAGCAGAATATTGGATACAGAGGGGTGATTAGAGGTCATGTGATGTCACTGTCAGCAAGCCAATGACCTCTGTCACAGCGTCTGCCATTTAAATGTCAAAATGTGCATCCATGTCGGATGGCCATCATCTCTCTCTTGCCCACATTTGCATTTCAGAGAGTCCCTGTTCGCTGTCAAAAAAAAAGCAGCCCATCAAACCTCATGCGCCAACGTACTGGGCATCTCTTCAAACGTCCCCCGCACATGTGTGCCCCAGCCAGATGCTAATTCACAGCAATTAAAACAGATATCACAGGCATTTACTCGATCTGAAATTGATGAGCAGGATGATCTGAAATTGATGAGCAGGATGCTAAATATACAGTGAAATGAGTGAGATGTTTGCCACGTCACAGCATGAGTGATGTTTGTCCTTTTTGACAGCACTCAGGAATGTTTCCAAGCTTGAAATCAAGGAGCATCTTCGATGCGTTAGAGTTGAAAAATAGTTAATGTGGCTTGTGCTGCATGGAAAACAGATCTGAGACAATGTGCATTTTGATGTTAATTGGATGGATATGTCAAGAACATGGTCGAATAAAATAAAATGTCAATAAATAAATAATTTACACACAAACACAGACCAACACACGTACAGTATATATAATATTTTCCTTTATATATTTTTAACATTGTGACATTGACATGGCAATTTAGCACATTTAATCCCCCAAATTCTCCTTATGCTATACAATATGCTATTTAATGCAAGTATTTATTCATAATGGAAGTTTTTGTTGTACTGCCTTTAATTTATTCTTATGAAATGCAGTTTTAAATAAAGTTATTATTTGTATAAAAATGTATAAAATACAATATAAATAATAATAATATTGATTAAATATGTATATTTGTTATAATAAATAATAGTTTTATTTATTTATAATTTAAAAAATCAGTACAAAAGTGTCACTTATTGAGAATGAGAATATGTGAGAATTTTTTTTTAATGCATTATGGTATTAAGAATTTTGGGGTGAAATGTGTTTAATTGTAAGGAAAAGAATGTCATAATGTAAAGAAAAAGTCCTAAAAATAGGCTTTTTTTTTTTTTTTTTGCTTTTCACGTGGACACTGAAAAACATGTTTTGTAGTTGTAAATAGGACAAAGATTATTAGAGCATGTTTTGCAAGAAAATATTATTTCAGTCTTTCCACTTCAAAATTTCACATTTAATTCAATTTGTTACTTGCCATTTCTTTGTTATTATTTGTACAATTTACTAGCAATTTCTGAGTGATAATTGTTTCAAAGTAACTCCTCCACCATTTTTTTTTTAGTGTACAGAGACAAAAAAACATCTCTAAAAGTAGTTTACCCTCAATAACATGCTTTTAAAAGTATGAGGTCACATCCATTCATTCTTGGATGTGAAATGTTTGTATACTTACAATTTTAAGCAGAATTGGAAGTTTACCTTGAGCAAACCAATAATGACACGGCATCAATCAACTCCAGCATCCTCGGCGCGTCTGCTGGGTTGAAACGACGCTCGACGGCCACTTGCTGCTGCCTGTTTAATAGTTATTTTACGAACTAATACTAAGCAACAAAACAGCATCATGCTTCCTCATATTTGTGAAGACAGCAAGACTTATTTCCTCCTGAATCTATTAAATCTGGCTGTGATTTCTCTGTGCACTTCATTAAAAGAGCTTTGAGGAGCACAGCTTGAGAGTGATGTATCGCTCAGCTCCCAGATTGAAGTCCCATACATCATTTTCATTGCAGTAGTTTTCCTTCATCTCACTCCTCTTGAGCGCGCCTACTAGATAATAAACTTTCTCGAAGAGAGTTATAATTCTCGAAGACAAATATGATATCTTTGGGGTTTGGAAAAGTTCCCGTTTGTTCAAATGTCCACCAAGCTCTAATGAAGAGAAGAGCTTTCTGCGACTCTAAAGTTGACTAACTCGCACGTTGACCCATTCCAGTCACGTAACGCGTGCCGGGCCCTCTGGCTTCCCCTCTATGCACATCACTAACGGGATTTCATATGCGTCCACTCCAATTGGCCGGATAGAGATGCTCTATTGCCTTCCCGAACCCCTGAGGCAAGCCAACTTTAGGCTATATTTTAATCAGTGCTCAGCCCGTCCTGTTCACTCCCCTATCAGGAGAGCATCTATAAATACCTACTAGAATGAATAATTGTAGCCCTTGGTGAGTTTCCAAGGGCTTCCTACAAGACGAAAACAAAGCAGAGCTATATTAAAGTGGGAATATACAGTATCCATGGCTGTCTAGTGCAGAGAGCAGTCGTCTTTACCCTATAAATGCCCTGTCGGTGTCTCTCGAACATTCTTGGATCGCACGTCGCTCTTTGAAACGATGTAGCAATTACATTGTCTCCCTTTCCCCGAGGACCCTAAATTAAAACGAATGAGCCATCAGAGTTCTCCACAAAACCATGGGACAGCGCAAGAGATGCATGGTGCTGTAGGTATAGGCTTTGTTTGGAAAGTCTAAATGACGCTGTTGTTGTTATTATTGATGTAATCTCTTCAAGCTCCCACAGCAGAGAACAAAAAGGAAAAAAAAGTACCAGCAGATTTTCCAACCGTGGAGAGCTGTTATCTGACAAACTATACCACAATAACCACTTTGAAATCAATAACGCTGGATCTCTTTTTCTTTCATCTAAAATGACACCGTGCAAGTTTACTTTGTTGTTGGATTGCATGTCGAAGTAATCAATGTATAAAAATGTGTGTATTGATAGCCCAACAATTACAAACAATGTACAATTTAGACAGTTTTCAAATTTCAAATACTGCAACATCAACATTTCAAACTTCTCAATTTTCAAACGTGGACAGAAATTGTGCAATTTTTTTTAATGATATGGCATTTGATTTTTAGATATAATGTTTCCTCTTTCTCAAAGTCAACATGAAGAGGCATTCACAACTGATTTGACTTTCGTAATGTGATGTTTTGTAATGAAAGGGTGTTTGAGAAGAAAAAATGTACTTGATTTAATCCATTGGGAATGTGGAGACTGGAGTTCACCCTTTAGAGCATCTTGATGTATCCCAAAGGTAATGCTTTTTGAATCTAATCACTATTATTACAGTAGCTAACATTAAATTACTCAGTTAAAGGGATAGTTCACCCAAAAATGAAAATGACTTGTCCGTCCATCCATCCATCCATCCATCTACCTATTCATTAATTACATTACTCACCCTCATGTCATTCCAAACTTTCATCTTTGGAACACAAATTAAGATATTTTTAATACTGAGCCGGTGTTCTGACATTGAACCCGGAAACGCTGCACTGTGTTTACTACGTGAACAGCGTAGGAGACTGACATGAAATTGTTGAATAAAGTCATTATTTTTGTTTGTTTTTTGCGCAAAAAAAGTATTCTCGTCGCTTCACAACATTAAGGTTGAACCACTGGAGTCGCATGGACTATTTTAACAATGTCTTTACTACCTTTCTGGGCCTTGAAAGTGGTAATAACGTCTATGGAGTGCTAATAACTCGGATTTCATCAAAAATATCTTAATTTGTGTCCCGAATATGAACGAAGGTCTTACGGGTTTGGAACGACATAAGGGTGAGTAATTAATGACAGAATTTACATTTTTGGGTGATCTAACCCTTTATAATACAATAATAATGAATGTAAACAACTTACAGAGCTCTGTAACACCTGACTGCTGCAGATTCATTTCAGCGTTGATAGTGTTGACATAGAAACGCATAAATCCGAGTCTGAGGACGTGAACAGCTCCGGGTAGAACGTCACAGGTTGCCATCTCATAATTACGGTTATGACATGGCGTGAATGCGGCATAAGCTTGTTGTTTTGTTTCAGGAGGAACTGTAACAGGCGGCTGCTGTTCGTTTGTGGCACTCAGTAACTGTCTGTCTACAGCACTGCATAGCATGAAACGTGCTGATGACGTGTGATGTCTGTGTGAGCAGGTGTGCGGAGGGATGGAAATACATAGGTTGACAGGCAGGTAGGATATCATACCGAATGCAATGATTGGACCAACAGTTTTTGGTCCTTAGACTTCCACAGAATATTTAGACCACTTCTATTATTGATTGCTATCAGGATGTGAAGAGAGTTTCAACCAGTATAGCAAAAAGTGTTTATAAAAAACCTACCCCACCTTTAACACTATTCCTGTTGCTCAAACAGTAGAGTATGGTGCTAGCAACACCGAGGTCATGTGTGCATGAGCTGATGAATACCTTGAATGCAATGTTAGTCGCTTTGGATAAAGATGTCTGCCAAATGTATAAATGTAAATGTAGTCTACTGTATTTACAGTAGACTAAAGTAATGTCTAACTATTTCGCGATTGGTTAAAATGTTTTTTTTTTTTGCCTGCATAGGTGACATCAGGTGAAAAGTAAAGCAGTTTCACAAGCAGAGCAAATATTTACCAGGTCTGTAAATCTATACACAATATGCATTGTTTCATCTCATGATATACATTTTTAGGAAAGCATGTCAAGTTTAAATTTGAAACACGTATTTGATGATCCCTGTATTTTGTTCCATTTTGTTGTGGAACAAAATTTCCAACTGTTTTTGAGCTGCTGGGACCAAGCTGACTTTGCACTTGCAAAAAACATGAATACACATGGTAGGAAATGTTATGCTTCCTATGAATCCTTGTTATGGAATTTATTTAGGGGTCAGAGGGCATGCTTAATTGCATTGTTTTTTGTATGTATTTTTTAAATCTAGGTTGAACTCCGCTCTCAGTTGGTAAAATTTGACGAAAGATTACACAATAAATTTTTCTCTAGAACAACATGCACTGATGAATTGTGCAAAATAAGACTAGGTACGTGTTCAGAAAGTAAATAGGGCCCATGTTGACTTTAATGGCCATCCTTAAAGACTGTCCGCACAACATAATCAACCCTCTGGAAAACTTCTCCAAACGGGTGTTTTGGTTGCTTAAAGCAATTAGTGAGTTTGACAAAGCCAGCTGAGCCGTTGATTACAGATATTTATAACAATGACAGAAACCTAGAGAGGAGACGGCATTCTCCTCTGCCACCACGGAGAGGTCAGGACAGCTTTCTTACTCAAACTAATGAAGGAATTTAAGATTCACTGAAACACGGTGATGCTGGAGTCATGAACAAAAGATAGAGGTCTAAAGAAACATCTATGAAGTTTTCAAGAGGAACAGCTTGAAGTTTGGGACATTCTGCTATTGACCTGATACAAGCTTCCCCCGTCCAAACACTGGACATCAAACAGGCTTTGTTTGAAGTAACAGCTGTGAACAGATCATAAGATAATAATTGAAAAACAATACAGCAAAACCTATATAGTTTGATGGAGTTTGTTGAGTCTAGAAAATAGTTCTGCAGTTATTCCACATCCTATCAACAACTAATGTAAATGTATTCTATTTGTGTGTGGAAATAAAAATTTATATTTAAGCATCACTATAAGATCTCAGACCAAAGTAATCAAGAATGATTTGTATTATTATCAATAATGGTAATGAATTTACTGTCAACTGATTTAGAGATTTTTAAAGATTTCATAGATTAGCTGATTCACGAATGAATGAATCTTATGAGCTGGTTATTTTTAGTTAATCATCAATATACAGCATAGCCAGTGTTAGTCTAACTCACAAATTTCAACATAAACTGGAACTAGCGTAGCCTGATTCACGAACAAATGACTCTTATTAGGCGATTCTTTTTAATGAATCGTTAACATATAGCACAACCTGTGTGGTTTGATTCAACTCCTGAACTAATGACTCTTATGAACTGATTCTTTTTTACAAAATGACTCTTATGAGTTGATTCAGTAACATACAGCACAATCAGTGCAGTCTGATTTACGAACTATTCACTCTTATGAGCCATTTGTAGTACAACATACTACACAACCGGTGTAGTCTGATTCACAAACAAATTAATCGGTTCTTCTAACGAAGAGTTCGAAAGATAATGATGTCTATATTGAAGTTAAGCAAGTTTTGTGACGCATTAAAATTTAAAATAACTGTTTTCAATTTAATATATATTTTAAAATGCTTATTCCTGTGATGCAAAGCTGAATTTTCAGCATCAGTCTTCAGTGTCACATGATCCTTCAGAAATCATTCTAATATGCTGATTCAATGCTCAAGTAATATTTCTTATTATTATCAATGTTGAAAATAGCTGTACTGTCAGATCAGATTAATAGAATGTTCAAAAGAACATTTTAATATTTTAAATGAAAGTCTTTTGTAACATTATAAATGTCTTTACTGTCAACCCTAATTAATTTGTTGCATCCTTGCTGAATAAAAAAATTACTGAAAATGTATGTATTAAAGCAATAACCCCAAGAAGCCATGTTTTACAGTGAATTTAGAACAGCGTTGTTTAAACACCATTAGCTGTACTAAATTCACTGAGACTGGGCTTACTGCTTTCATAAAACGGTTATAATAATAAAAATACTGTATAAAGTAATACTGATCTAATGAGGTCACAGGTGTATGTTTGTAGAGTTATTTACAGCGGCTTAGAATGCGGCTCAACCAATCAGAATTAAGGACCAGAACTATCTGTTTTATAAATAGATCTAGACATCATATAGATATTCCAGAGAGGTCAATACACAAAGCCAGTCAGCTTTTTTTTTTCGGATGCATATCTCATATTAAGAAATTCCTGTGGCCTTTTGGGCTTTTCTGACCAATGTACCCTTTCTTTCCGAACACAGGTGGGGCAACAAGGCAAATTCCCCTTCTCTCACCAAACACAGGTGGGGCAAAGAGACCAAACCTACAACAACAAGCAGGTCTGCCGGTCTGGGAACGGGTGTTCGTGCCATACTTGAGCTTTCTCAGGTAGATCAAACAAAACAGCTCAACAATGAACAATCCTGAGAGAGAAAAAAACAAAGAAAGGTCACATTTGGAAAATATGTAATTCCCGTTTATACGAACGCGATCAGGCTATACTCCCAACGCACAGCGCAGCGGCCACTCTGTGAGCGGTAAAAATGGTATTTAAAAAAAACAAAACAATAGACCCCTCTGACTTACCTGTGCATTCTTAGAGGATTAGCTTGCATGGTGAGACGCTAGGCCAACCTAGGAGAGGAAGAGGGGGCCGTGAAGGCTTTTAATCGATTCCCAGGCTGTCGGGACCACCGGCCTCACACAAGGGAGCTATTATGAACGTTACCTGCCTTCCAGTACCCAGAGGCTCAGTTCAAAGGGTCTTGAGATGGACTTTCAAGCCCGGTGGGGAAGTGTCACCCTACACCGCTGTGAACAGAGCCGCGGGTTTTGATGATCCGAGGGGGAAATATCAATGGGACGCACAGCAGTCACCACCCAAACGACAACGCAGGGTGCCAGAGGTCAGACGAGGATAAGACCGCTTGAAATGGGGTTTTAATCAATCTGTACAGATAGGGAGGTGATTAAAAACTGAAGAGGATGAGATACATTTATAAAGCGCCGCACTGGTAACGGTTTACGCCTCGGGTTATATCTTAAAAGCGTGACTCACAACCGGCTTATGAAACCATGAATACTATAAATGAAGTTCGAAGTGTGGTTGCTTGACTTGAATGCAGCTTGTACCTTCAAAGCATTTCCTAAAACAGCACCATTGAGGAGATGATTAAGGTGTTTCTCTCATTTCCCTACATCATCTTGTTTTCTGTTCTCCTAGCCATAATTCTTTGAGGGAAAGGAAGTGCTAAAGTGTGCTATAGTTTCTTTGAGGTTAGATTAAATTGGTGAAGAACTCATACTAAAGGTTTTCGGATGTTTTTACCCATGTGTGAAACCCTCATTATAATGTTTATGTCAAAACTCTAACAGGACTTTTCCTTGGTTTCTGTCTGCGGATGAAGGAAGACATGATCAAAGTGTGACTCTCGCTAACCAAATCCCACCAGAGATGTCGGATACAAAGGAGTATTGAAGTAAATTTCTCAAAAAACCCCCCAAAAAAACGCAAAAGAAACTGAGGTGTCAACATGCTAGGAGCAAAAAATCCAGAAAAACAAAAGATTGCGTCAATAGTTCATGGGATTTTTTTTAAAGGTTTGTCTTTTTATATCCTTTGCCTTATATTTACCTCTGCTGTCAAAGGATTGCTGTTCTCCTGCTACGATTCAAGCAGCTCCTGATGAAGAGGATTCAAGATGGAAGCTTTAGTTGATGCTGTCATATCTGTGTAGCTCTGTGGGTTCAACTCAAGGTTACCAGGTTCTCAGTGGCATCGTTGCACCTGCCACAGAAAGATGACGTGGATTTAACATTGTCCACAAAATAGTATCCCACAGGGTTCTGTCAGTGGACCGCTTTTGTTATCTTTTCTAACAGTTGGGCTTTGTTCATAAATTGAGTGGTGTAATATTTTAAGGTTGCTATGACAACCAGAGATGGTCATGGACAGGTAATCTGGAAGCATTACAGCTCACCTCCTCCCTCAGGTGAGAAAAGCCCTTTTTCCTTTCCTTTAATTGTTACAGTTCACAGTTTTCACGTCAGCTTTGCTCGTTAAACAAGCCTGGTGACCTGTAAAACAGAGCTGCAACTATTTTTCTTGGCGAACAGACATTAACAATACATGCTTTTTATTCTCATAAATCCTAAAACATTTTCAGGCCAGGGTTAGTTCACACAAAAATAAAAATATTCTCTAACACGTCACAATAAGGTTCCATTGGCTAACATTAATTAACAAGAACAACAATTAACAAGAATGGTATTAATAAATACTGTATCAAATGTATTGCTTTTAGTATAGTTAATGTTGAAAAATGGGACCTTTTTGTAATGTGTTACTTACCAAATATTAATTTTCTGTCTTCTTTTGGGGTACAAAATGAGATGTTATGCAGAATGTCCGTGCTGCTCTTAAAATGAAACTTCACAATGTTGAGCAAAAGTTTTAAAAAGCTGGTCAATGCAACTCTTTATGCCTTCTAAAGCCGTATAACATTATTATGACATTTTTTTGTGTGAGGAAATTAATTTCATTCTAAAAATTAAAATGTTGTCATCATTATTCACCCTCATGTTGTTCCAAAATTGTATGACTGACTTTCTTCTGTGCAGCATAAAAGAAGACTTTTTTTTTTTTTGTCCACACAATGGAAGTCAATGGGCTCCAGTGTTGGTTGGTTCCCAACGTTCTTCAAAATATCTTCCTTTGTGTTTCACAGAAGGAAGTAAATCACACAGGGTGAGTGAATGATGACAAAATTGTAATTTTTGAGTGAACTATCCCTTTAAAATCAACATGAAGTGATGTTTGCAAACCATTTTAAAACCGTATTTAAGAGCAAATATAATCAACAAGAATAAAACTGGACTTTGGAAAGTAGGCCAGACCAGAATGCATCCAAGTTATTGGAAAGGAAGGTTTGAGAAGTAAAGGCGGAGCAATTTTGATTTAATATTACAAAGACCATCACAATAAGATGTATTAAACAAGAAAACACATTTAAAAAGATAGATTTCATGTTGATTAAGCTGTTAGTCAATGCAAATGAGATCTGAGACCTATGGAGCAGAACATTTTCAGTGAAAAATTCTCGTAAATAAATGTAATCTGTTCCTCGCATAAAGCTATTGTAAGGCTCCGGAAGACTTGGTATTTAATGAACGCGTTGCATGAACTACTTTTATGGTGCCGCTTTGTCATTTTTGGTGAGTTAGGTGAGTAAATGACAACATAATTTTAATTTCTGGAGTGAACTATTCCTTTAACCTTTCCCCAAGAGTTTTATAACTTTCACCAAGCATTAATTCCCATTAAACTCTGACAGGCACTGTTGGGAAGCTGATTGTGAGCTCGGCAAAGTAGAAAAAGTGGGAGCCACAGCCTCGTCCCTGACATCTGCCCAGCTCCTAAACACTTCTCGTCCTGCTGTGTCCTTCTGTTCAACAGACCTCTGTCCTTCAAGTCTACAGCATCAAGATAAGAAGACGTCCGCCTGCAAATCCAACCGCCGGTCACTAGGTGTGAAACCCTCCTTGTGCTCTTTAGCAGTCTATTTCTGACTTAATAGTAGATAGATATTGTTTAACATCCTTTTCATCTGAAATGATTTGGAGCTGATGAATAAATGAGGAAAGCCGTAGCGAGGAGTCCACCGAGACTTAAGTCTCAAACAAAGCTGGAATTAGTGTCAGCCTAACGTTCTGTACCCTGCACTGAAGAATACGAGCATCGCTGCCTCATTATTTCCAATAAGCGTCAATTAGCCACTCTGTAATGATACCGCTACCACACATGCCAACAAGGCCAATTTAAATAGGGCTATTAAAAGCAAAATGATCTGTGTTTATGATAATGAGATGTGGATTGGGTACAATTTAACGTTCTGCTATATAGTTTAGGCTATATCTGAGTTTTTAAGGTCTGAATGTACATAATCAGAGCTATGTTAAATAGCCCCAAGGCTGCCACTAAAATTCACTGGCCGTGGGATAATTTTTATGGGTAGGCCCACCTGACCCAATAACGTTCCTGATGGTGGTTTTGTAAAGGATTAGTTCAGCCAAAAATAAAAAAAGATTGGTCATGGTCATGATTTTTAAAGTTTTCTTTTTGAGGAACAAAAAAAGATTTACTGAAGGATCACACTTAAAGTCGCCATGAAATAAAAATGGACCATTCTTATTTTTTAATGTTATATTGTGTTTATTATAAATGATTTATCTGTGCACTTCATTATTTTTTTTTTTAAATTCATGTGCCCCTATAATCTTTAATAAAAACGTTAACCTTCCCTCCCCCCTCGAGACGATTTATCTTCTCTTCCTGTCGTGCTATGGCACAAGGGCGGGGCTATCGTCTCGTTTCTGCCTCCATTTTGTTAGCAACGCCCAATTTCCAATGGTCCAATCAATTCCCGAAGGACGAAATCAAGCCCTGCCCTACATTTTTTTCTCATTTCAGAAACCGTTTCACTTGGATATACGTCACCATAGGGAGAAAAAAAGAACAATCACAACTTCTGTTTCATGCCAACTTTAAATGTTCTGTACAACAAAAGCATAGTGACTAGGGGCTGTCAATCAATCAAAGTTTAAATAATTTAAATAAAATACATATAAATATATACCTAACAGTGTGTGTGTGTGTGTCCTGGTAAACCCTACAATATGGGGACAAAGATGGCAATTTCCAAAATCCTTGGAAAGAAATATTTAAGAAATATTTGCATGTATATACTGCATATATATTTAATTTATCTTAATATATAAATATTTTATATATAAATATAACATATTTTTCTTAAATATATACATGCATGTGTGTGTATTTATATATACATAATAATTATACACAGTGCATATATTATGTAAACACAAACTTTTATTTTGGATGCGATTAATTGCGATTAATTGATTGCCCAGCACTAAATAAAACATAAAATACAAACCTGATTCCAAAAAAGTTGGGACACTGTACAAATTGTGAATAAAAAAAGGAATGCAATAATTTACAAATCTCATAAACTCATATTTTATTCACAATAGAATATAGATAACATATCAAATGTTGAAAGTGAGACATTTTGAAATGTCATGCCAAATATTGGCTCATTTTGGATTTCATGAGAGCTACACATTCCAAAAAAGTTGGGACAGGTAGCAGTAAGAGGCCGGAAAAGTTAAATGTACATATAAGGAACAGCTGGAGGACCAATTTGCAACTTATTAGGTCAATTGGCAACATGATTGGGTATAAAAAGAGCCTCTCAGAGTGGCAGTGTCTCTCAGAAGTCAAGATGGGCAGAGGATCACCAATTCCCCCAATGCTGCGGCGAAAAATAGTGCAGCAATATCAGAAAGGAGTTTCTCAGAGAAAAATTGCAAAGAGTTTGAAGTTATCATCATCTACAGTGCATAATATCATCCAAAGATTCAGAGAATCTGGAACAATCTCTGTGCGTAAGGGTCAAGGCCGGAAAACCATACTGGATGCCCGTGATCGTCGGGCCCTTAGACGGCACTGCATCACATACAGGAATGCTACTGTAATGGAAATCACAACATGGGCTCAGGAATACTTCCAGAAAACATTGTCGGTGAACACAATCCACCGTGCCATTCGCCGTCGCCGGCTAAAACTCTATAGGTCAAAAAAGAAGCCATATCTAAACATGATCCAGAAGCGCAGGCGTTTTCTCTGGGCCAAGGCTCATTTAAAATGGACTGTGGCAAAGTGGAAAACTGTTCTGTGGTCAGACGAATCAAAATTTGAAGTTCTTTTTGGAAAACTGGGACGCCATGTCACCCGGACTATAGAGGACAAGGACAACCCAAGTTGTCATCAGCGCTCAGTTCAGAAGCCTGCATCTCTGATGGTATGGGGTTGCATGAGTGCGTGTGGCATGGGCAGCTTACACATCTGGAAAGGCACCATCAATGCTGAAAGGTATATCCAAGTTCTAGAACAACATATGCTCCCATCCAGACGTCGTCTCTTTCAGGGAAGACCTTGCATTTTCCAACATGACAATGCCAGACCACATACTGCATCAATTACAACATCATGGCTGCGTAGAAGAAGGATCCGGGTACTGAAATGGCCAGCCTGCAGTCCAGATCTTTCACCCATAGAAAACATTTGGCGCGTCATAAAGAGGAAGATGCGACAAAGAAGACCTAAGACAGTTGAGCAACTAGAAGCCTGTATTAGACAAGAATGGGACAACATTCCTATTCCTAAACTTGAGCAACTTGTCTCCTCAGTCCCCAGACGTTTGCAGACTGTTATAAAAAGAAGAGGGGATGCCACACAGTGGTAAACATGGCCTTGTCCCAACTTTTTTGAGATGTTGATGCCATGAAATTTAAAATCAACTTATTTTTCCCTTAAAATGATACATTTTCTCAGTTTAAACATTTGATATGTCATCTATGTTGTATTCTGAATAAAATATTGAAATTTGAAACTTCCACATCATTGCATTCTGTTTTTATTCACAATTTGTACAGTGTCCCAACTTTTTTGGAATCGGGTTTGTAATATGTATTATTTAAATGCACTAAAAATGAATTCAAACTAAATAGGTTTTATAGAATAAAGTGATATATGCCATGAATTTACCAGATTATTTTAAAATGAAATAATGCACCGTATACAGTTGTGACTGTACAGTTGTTTACACACTGCTTGCAGAATCTGCAAAATGTTAATAATTTTTTACAAAATAAGAGGTGTCATAAAAATTGCATGTTAGTTCTTTAGTACTGTCCTGAATAAGATATTTCGCATAACTAGATGTTTATATGTTTAGATATAATATTTTAAATATACTATATACAAGACAAAATAATAACTGAATTTATAAAAATGACCCTGTTCAAAAGTTGACATACCCTTGATTTGTAATACAGCGTGGTTTCACCTGGATGATTAACGACAGTTTTTATGTTGTGTGATAGTTGTTCATGAGTCACTGTTCTTCAGAAAAATCCCCCAGGTCCTGCACATTATTTGGTTTTCCAACATCTTCTGCATATTTGACCCATTTTCAGCAGTGACTGTATGATTTTGAGATCTATCTTTTCACAATTGAGGGACTCATACACAACTATATTACGAAAGTTGCAAGCATTCACTGGGGGTGAAAACTTTTTTTTTTAATTTGATGATCAGGGTAAATTGTACGGTAACACTTTATTTTGATGGTCCCTTTTGAACATTCCGTTGAAGTAACTTTGCTACTACATGTCAACTAACTCTCATTAGAGTATTAGTAGACTGTCTGCTTAATATCTGCTAACTCTTTACCTCCAACAGACATTCTACTGACTAAAAGTAACTTTGCAACTACTTGTCAACTTATTCTAACCCTAACCCTACCAATCTACTAATACTCTACTAACACTCTAATGAGAGTTAGTAAACATGTAAGTGCAACGTTACTTATAGTCAACAGAATATTCAAAAGGGACCATCAAAATAAAGTGTAACCAATTGTACTTATTTTGTCTTAATTGTCTTCTGGGAAACATGCAAGTAGCTCCTTAAGGGCAGTACTAAATGAAAAAAATATGATTTTTAAACAAAATAAGGAAAATGTACACATCATCATCTCGTTCGGCGCTTAATGCATCATGATTCCTTCTGGAGCATCAGTGAATGTGTTTCTAATGTTTGATGAGAAACAAGACACAACAAAAGTGCTTGTGTAAATCACCTTCATCCATACAAACATACGTAAAGAATTTTGGCTAATATTTCCATGACAGCTGGGAGGATGAAGGACAGGCTTCTTATTTGCAACAGATTCTTTTAATTAAAGACCATCATAATCAGACTCACAAGCTTCAAACAGTCTGCGCTACTATCATAGGACTGCCTTATTTCTTTCTGTAGTGCTTATGCTGTATTGCACTCCTCACAGTTTTAGGGCGAGAGGACGGGATACTGTTGGCATGCTATGAGTGGCTCAAACCCCTCAGAGATACAAAAATGAACAATGATATATGATTACAAGCTAGACCAGGCATCTTCAACCTTTTTCAGATCCTTTTATGTAAAGAAAGATGCCCTGTTATCTATGCAACTGAGTGTTAATTTTCAAATTTCATGCGTGTTGTGCCATATTTACATATATTTACATAGTTTGCAAAGCTATTAAAATGATTAATGTACAGACTTGCACATTTTAATGTGGGAGGGACAATGAAACATTTAGCTGGACTTTAGCTTTGGTTCAAGTTGACTTAATATTTTAGTTTTGTTTAATGCATATTTTCATTTTTTCATAAATTAGTTTGAGATCAAGCAATAATTGGCAGACCCCCTGCAGTACCACTGCGGACCCCCTGTCGAAGACCCCTAAGGTAGAATTTTTATGTTCTAGTTTATGAGCTGACTAATACAGAGTTGTGTGTCAAAAATATACTTATGATTTTTGCCTGCAGATCATGAAACGGATGAAAAATATCCCATTAAAGGTGGGGTAAGTGGTATTTCAAAACTGCTTTAGAAAAGTGTCTCGGGCTGAGTACCAAAACAAACTTGTAGCCAATCAGCAGTAAGGGGCGTGTCTACTAATGACGGGGAGAAGAGAGCGCTCAGTGCACATCATTATTCAAAAGACACGACACACAGGACGGACATTAGCCGAGCGATGACAGAAAGAGAGAGATGGCAGATAAAAAACAATTGTAGAAAATATCTGTGGAACAAAAGAAGGCTTACGATCAGGCAAGAAGTACGACCCGTGTAAATATCGGATCAGCTTTCCAGCGCTAGAGAGAACTCAAGAAGTGAAGGCCGAGGTTGCTTTATTTCTTCTCGATAGGCGAGTAACACTGATTTAGTTTTGTTTCACAGAACTAATATATGCTGGCTTTTGCTTGAATATGCTCGTGTGGCATGTTCGCTTGTTTGTTCATTTGCAATCGTATTGTTGTTCACTTCAGCGATGATAAAGACCAATTCATTTCCACACCCGATAACCCTGGAGCGTCTAAACCTCCTCACTGTCTGTTTCAAGCGTTAGCTCCCAAAGTGTGTCCGAAAAGTAAGATAATAAACTCCTAATATATGTTTGTTTCCTTTGGTTCCTCTTTTCGTGATCGATATAACCCTCTAATCTTGTCATAATTGTAATATGTTCGTTAGTCGTGCTCGTGCTATCGAGTTTTTCATGAGAACTGTGTTTTTGGGATGCAAGGGATGACTTTTCACTGAACATTCGACCTGGATTACCATAGTAAAACACATTGCTTTCACTTATTGATGACATCATACCCTCGGCCGGCTGGCACAGCATATTCCGCCATAGTCGTTGCCTGGGTTACGTATGTATGGGGCGGAGCTATCAAAATAGGGGCGTGTTTGTTTTGGTGATTTGAAATCAACATCTGTTACCAAAAAGCACTTACCCCACCTTTAAAGGAGGGAATTCGAGGCATATTTAGAGACCGGAGACTTGGTGGAAAACTCTTTTGACTTGGACCAGTAAGTAACCACCTAGCAACCACTCAGAACACCCTAGCCACTGCATAGCAATGCATTAAAATAAAAAACAAAGCACCTTAGCAAAGACATGGCAACACCCTGGCAACCACCCACCACACCCTATCATCGTGTCAAGCATTCAGAAAACATTTAAATCCGCTTTAAATCCAAAATGGACGCTAAAAAGTATAAAACAAGCCATTTAATTTGCTGTTTTTGTTTGTTAAAATCTGTGCAATGATCCCTGTCATTTGACAAAATGTTGTGGTTTTGGATTTGTGCGCATATAGGTCTGCCAGGAAGAAAAATCATTACTAAAATCATTGAATCATTACTCACTGGCCTTGAAACTTTGTTTTTCCAGCTATTTTGACAGTAACTCCAGAACAGTGGAATGATTAGCTGTCACAGTGTGTTCGGTAATGACATTCGTTGCGGTGCACCCTACATACTAATAATGCCAATAGTGTCATTGTGTTTAACGTGCCGTCCTGCATCCAATTTCCCACCAACAAAATCCTGTCATTGAGGATAAGTCCAATCTTCAAACCAATCAGCTATTAGTATATCCCTCCAGGTCCATTTGCATATTTATTGCCCAATCAAAGCAGCTCCTGTCATATCTCAAACATATGTTTGCCTGGCTGCGGTCAAAGAATTCCCAGACTATTTTATAGCCTTTTAAAGGATTATGAAGAGGACATAAATGAACTTTTAGCAATGTAAATAATCGCTTGCATCTCGGAAAGCTTCAGAGAAGTAAATGTATTAGATTCTGAAGGCTTATCTGTTGTGGATGTGCATGCATGCTAAATGGCTCTCGGGCAGTAAGAATAAACTGTATCCTTCCTGATAGCAAGCTTAATTTACATTTATTGCAATAATTGCAGCTGCAACATATTTAAATGGTTGCACTTGCATATCTACACATCCATACCTTAGCAAGTGAACTAAATGCAATAATGCAAGTGAAGAATATGCAGTGTCTCGTGTTTGCTAATAAGTGCATGACTGCATTGCTGGCACGGATGCTTTTTCCTGATATGGCATGTCTGTTTATCTCTATTGACACAGCGGGTGAGAGATTCTGAGGAGCCTGATAAGTCATTTATGATGCCAACTACATTCATCTCAAGGGTACGGGTACTAGTAGACTGACGTGCGAGACTCCTGTGTTGCATGTCACTTAGATTTTGTGCTGAAAGGAAGGTGGCTCACACAAAAGCTGTTTCCTTCCCTCAGAGTGCACCAGTGTAGAAACCGTGCGTGTCCCTGCTGCTGAATGCTGCGTTAAATGCCATGAATGCAGAAATGGCATTTAAAGTAAATGTATTAGTATAATTGTGTGTGTGTGTGTATATATATATATATATATATATAAAGTGGTAATAAAATATGACAAGAACTCAGAGTTAAACTGTGTCAGAACAAATTCATCTTGATAATGTCAGATACCTTTGATAGAAAGGTATGTAATGGATTACAATCAACCAATCAGCTGTCATTAGATTTACCAATTTAGGTCAACCAATGACCAAGCAATGCTTCATTTTGTTCAGTCTGTGGTGTAAAAGGTCACATTAGCAATTAAAGAAAAAACACTTCAGCAAAATATCAGGTCAGGTCAAAGTGTCTGAATAATTTTGGTCCCAAATTTGTATTAATTTTACTGGTAGTCACTGTATGAAGAATTTTTGGGTATAATATGCCAGTTTACTTTATTTTGCTATCCTCATTTACATAAATGAACTAGAGTGTCCTGCACCCACTAGTAAAACATTATATCTGGTGTCTGAATTTTTGGTTTTGACTGTAGTCTGATTTATAAGCTGTTCCTCATGGGGACCAAAAAATGGGAACAAATGGCCATGTTTGTGGGGACATTTTGTCCTCATAACAGGTTTACCTGTACCACACACACACACATACACACATGTTTGTGTGTCTGTATATATATCTTTTGTAACTTTATAAATGTCTTTGCTTTAAAAAAATATATATTCTTTTTAACCTTCTATTCATCAAAGAATCCTGAAAAAAAGTATCACACTTTCCACAAAAATATTACGTTTTCAACATTGATAATAACCAGAAACATTTCTTGAGCAGCAAATCAGCATATTAGAATGATTTCTGAAGGATCATGTGACACTGAAGACTGGAGTAATGATGCTGAAAATTCAGCTTTGATCACAGAAATAAATTACATTTTAAATTAAAGCTGCAAGCAGCGATGAAATGGCCCTCGCACCCGGGAGCACCGCCGCCCGGTGGCCTCAGGAAAACAGCGAATAGTGGGCAGCATGCATTTAAGTGGGTAAATATAGAAGAAAAATGGCAAAGTCAGTTCAATGTGCCACACTTCCTGCTGCCAGCAGGTGGTGCTTTGACTATATCCGGAATATTGGCATGTAGATGTCTTCAGGCCAGGACTATTATCAAACATGTGAAGTTTGGGGCAGATCGGACATTGTATGCCTGAGTTACAACAAGTTCCTGTTTCGTGGCGTAAATCGCATACATTAGCACTTAGCCACGTGTTGCTTGATTTAACGCGTTTCTAGCATGTTTGGGACTTCTTGGCATATTTTAATGTGTTTCTGGGAGTGAATTACAGTGTAAAGCATGCCATTTCCTGTTGCCAGCAGGTGGCGCTATGACTAACTAATATTGGCATGTAGATGTCTTCAGGCCAGGACTCTTATCAAACATGTGAAGTTTGGGGCAGACCGGACATTGTATGCCTGACTTACAACAGCTTCCTGTGTCATGGCGAAACATCGAACTTTGACAGGCCGCCACGGACACGCCCTTCAGCGAAAACTCAAGATCTTCACAATTTAACATCACCAAGACCTTAAGATTAGACTGACCAAACATGATGATGTTCTGGTTAAATCTCAATGAGGATACTCATCACAGTGTAAAACATGGTCTTTCCTGTTGCCCACAGGTGGCGCTATGCCTGTAACTGAATATTGGCATGTAGATGTCTTCAGGCCAGGACTCTAATAAAACATGTGAAGTTTGGGGCAGATCGGAAATTGTATGTCCGAGTTACAACAACTTCCTGTTTCATGGCGAAACATCGAAATTTGTCAGGCCGCCACGGACACGCCCTTCGGGGAAAACTCAAGATCTTCACAATTTAACGTCGCAAAGGCCTTTAGATTAGACTGTGCAAATATGATGATGATCTGATTAAATCTCTAGGAGGAGTTCGTTAAAGTACAGCGTCAGGAAATGGCAAAATTTGCAACAATTTTGCAAAGAAAATTCAAAATATCTCACTTCCTGTTGGTTTTCAGATTTCGTACCAGGAGACTTTTTTGTAGGTATTGGGCTGTTACATGTGTGTACCGAATTTCATACCTGTACGTGAAACGTAGCGGGAGGGGCACTTCGTTGAAATGTTTTAGCTGGCGCTATCGAGCAATTTTGCCATGCCTAATTCTGAAACTCATATGTAGATGTCTTCAGGCCAGGACTCTTATCAGACATATGAAGTTTGGGGCAGATCGGACATTGTATGCCTGACTTACAACACCTTCCTGTTTCATGGCGAAACATCGAAATTTGTCAGGCCGCCACGGACACGCCCTTCAGCGAAAACTCAAGATCTTCACAATTTAACATCGCAAAGGCCTTTAGATTAGACTGTGCAAATATGATGATGATCTGATTAAATCTCTAGGAGGAGTTCATTAAAGTACAACGTCTGGAAATGGCAAAATTTGCAACAATTTTGCAAAGAAAATTCAAAATATCTCACTTCCTGTTGGTTTTCAGATTTCGTACTAGGAGACTTTTTTTGTAGGTACTGGGCTGTCACATGTGTCTCCCGAATTTCACACCTGTATGTGAAACGTAGCGGGAGGGGCACTTCGTTGAAATGTTGTAGGTGGCGCTATCGAGCCATTTTGCCACGCCTAATTCTGAAACCCATATCAGACGTAAATTTTCCCCACTTTTGACACGTGTGCAAAGTTTCATGAGTTTTCGAGCATGTTTAGGCCATCAAAAATGCGATTCATTTGGGAGAAGAATAATAATAGGCTGAGCAATTCCAATAGGGTCCTCACACCATCGGTGCTCGGGCCCTAAATATATTCAAATAGAAAACAGTTATTTTAAATTGCAATAATATTTCACAATATTTACTGTATTTTTGCTCATATAAATGCAGCCTTGGTGAGCAGAAGAGAAAAAATCTTACCAACCCAAACTTTTGAACAGTAACATGCTCCACAAAGTTTGACAATCAGAAAGTGTCCACAACTTTTTGTCTTCATTTTGAATATATACATTGCTTCATTTTCAAACAAATTTTTTTTGTCAAATGTTTTGATTGAAGCGTGTGCTTGTGCTGCATTTCTTTAAAATGCCATATTTTGTTATATAATGCAAAAAAATTTTAATTATAGCTTAAGTGTCCAAATACTTTTTGGGTATATATTTGTATTGAATAGACTTCATATGGAGTCCTATGGACTATTTTAGTAGTCCATATAGCATTTTTAATAATTGTATATGTTCTTTTATTATTTAGCTTATTATTTAAAATGATTTAAAAAGAAAGTAGGTCTATACGTGTTTGAAATGACACGAGGGTGAGTAAACGATGACAGAATTTTCTTTTTTGAATGAACTGTTCTGTTGTCAGTGATACAGTATTTCCTGTGTGAATCATTCGGTTGCATCAGTGATATTTTGGCAAGAATTTCAGTTATATATAAGTTTGGCAACAACCCAAAGGAAGCATGGTTATTAGATTCATAAACACACTCGTGACAGTCAAATGCTGGTAAGAGATTCTGGAAGAATCTGTAAATAACTCTGAGATGTGCGCAGGAGGTGGACTGATGGAGATAATGAGCGTGCAGGAGGAAACCGTAAACACTGCTAAAATGCCAAATGTCAATATCACACTGCTGACTTTTTATTGGGAAAAAGGGGCAGGTGGGGGTGTGGGTGGAGGGGGTTTGATATGGAAATTGTCATAATTAAAGGAAGATCAGCTCATATGCAAAATGTGAGCCTCTTAGGCACAGTGCACAGATTCCCTCAAGTTCAAATTAAAGGACTGTTCTGGGTTCACTACACCACAGAAAATAATTTCAACTCGTATCAGAACAAGCACAAATTCAGTGTACAGTAATGCACTTACAACGAAAATGATGCAAGACAGTATAGTGTTGTAGTGTTGATAGTAACTGAATGGTTCCCAGTACCAGTGAAATGTTAGGAGCCGTTCTGTTCACTTACACCAAGCTGTAATCATGAGAAGAGTTTGTCTTGATTCTTTTATAAACACGTCAGTCAAAAGTTGGGGGTCAATAAGATTTAATGTTATTTATTTGAACATTTTTGTCTCTTATGCTCAGCAAGGCTGCTTTTATTTGATCAAAAATACAGTAAAAGAAGCTTGTTTCCGCCACGGAATAAAAAATAAATAAAGGTAATTGTGACAATTCTGAATTTTTTCTTGCAATTGCGAGTCTTACGATTCTGAGAAAAAAGTCAGAATTGTGAGATAAACTCACAATTACCTTTTTTATGTTTATTCCCTGGTGGAAACAAGCTTCCATAAAAAATCTGTAATATTGCGAAATGTTATTACTATTTAAAATAACTGTTTTCTGTTTTAAAATGTAATTTATTTATGTGATGGTAAAGCTTATTTTTTTTAGCATCATTACTCCAGTCTTCAGTGTCACATGATCCTTCAGAAATCATTCTAATATGCTGATTTGATGCTCAAGAAACATTTATTATTATTACTAATATTGAAAATGGTTGTGCTGTTTGTGGAAACTGTTTTGATCAGTTTAATGTGACCTTGCAGGATAAACAGTGTATATATAAATATATATAGACACCAGATATAATGTTTTACTAGTGGGTGCAGGACACTCTAGTTCATTTATGTAAGTGAGGATAGCAAAATAAAGTAAACTGTGACATATTATACCCAAAAATTCTTCATACAGTGACTACCAGTAAAATTGATAAAAATTTGGGACCAAAATTATTCAGACACTTTGACCTGACCTGATATTTTGCTGAAGTGTTTTTTCTTTAATTGCTAATGTGACCTTTTACACCACAGACTGAACAAAATGAAGCATTGCTTGGTCATTGGTTGACCTAAATTGGTATTATCTAATTGTGTACTCAAATTTAACAGCTGACAGCTGATTGGTTGATTGTAATCCATTATATACCTTTCTATCAAAGTTATCTGACATTATCAAGATGAATTTGTTCTGACACAGTTTAACTCTGAGTTCTTGTCATATTTTATTACCACTTTCTAAACTATAGCGAATAAACTGTGATAATGTGAGTAAATGTTGTGTTTGACTGTATGTATATATATATATATATATATATGCATAATTCCTTAATAATTCTGTATTATTATATATACATTCCTTTAAATTGTTCCTCTTGTAGGTTTAAATTCATTCATACTGTTTTAGTCCAGCGTCCAGGTTAGCCGAAAATGTCAAACTGGGGAGGGTGAGTAAGTTTACTATTGTTTTGATTGTTGGACGAGTAGATAAGTTTGCCTCAGTCGTAACATAGATCTAAAGGGGCACTTGAGTGAGTGCGCGTGCAGCACTTAAAAGGCAATTATCCATCAATGTGCCCTGGTCCCCATTCGAGCATGGTGCTCATCCTTTTTTAATGTTGTTGAATGGAGCACGCGGTCTCCATCGCAGCAGGGGGCTTCTGGGCAAGTCACGGAAGCCCCGGCTCAGAGCAGTAAGGCTGTGTCTCTCACGCCACTCGCTCGTACACACGCACACACACACTGCTCTTGCTCTAGTTCTCCTAGACAGACTCATTTCACCAGCCTAATGCACTGAACTACTTTTGAGGACAACTATCCACATTTATGTACATGCAATGACTGTATAGCTGCTTTAAAAATTCGTGACATTTCCTTGCACTTTTATTTCCTTGCTAATTTGTTAATTTTTCAGACTTGACCCAATTTACTTTCTTTTTGTGCATGATTTATTGGTGCATGTTGTTCTTATCTTTTATGAGAAATATATTTTTTCCCTCTCTTTCCTTTTCAGCTCATGTCACCCGTGTCATCCGCTTTAATATCGCACCCTATTTTTTTTGTTAAATATCCTGTTTCACTTGAAAATACAGCAAATTGCGGACGTAAAATAGTTTAATACCATTTTATGTTGACTAAGTTTAAGTATCAACTTTGTCTCAGATGTTTAAATTCCTTTGGAGAAACATATATATATATATATATATATATATACACTCACCTAAAGGATTATTAGGAACACCTGTTCAATTTCTCATTAATGCAATTATCTAATCAACCAATCACATGGCAGTTGCTTCAATGCATTTAGGGGTGTGGTCCTGGTCAAGACAATCTCCTGAACTCCAAACTGAATGTCAGAATGGGAAAGAAAGGTGATTTAAGCATTTTTGAGCATGGCATGGTTGTTGGTGCCAGACGGGCCGGTCTGAGTATTTCACAATCTGCTCAGTTACTGGGATTTTCACGCACAACCATTTCTAGAGTTTACAAAGAATGGTGTGAAAAGGGAAAAACATCCAGTATGCGGCAGTCCTGTGGGCGAAAATGCCTTGTTGATGCTAGAGGTCAGAGGAGAATGGGCCGACTGATTCAAGCTGATAGAAGAGCAACTTTGACTGAAATAACCACTCGTTACAACCGAGGTATGCAGCAAAGCATTTGTGAAGCCACAACACGCACAACCTTGAGGCGGATGGGCTACAACAGCAGAAGACCCCACCGGGTACCACTCATCTCCACTACAAATAGGAAAAAGAGGCTACAATTTGCACGAGCTCACCAAAATTGGACAGTTGAAGACTGGAAAAATGTTGCCTGGTCTGATGAGTCTCGATTTCTGTTGAGACATTCAGATGGTAGAGTCAGAATTTGGCGTAAACAGAATGAGAACATGGATCTATCATGCCTTGTTACCACTGTGCAGGCTGGTGGTGGTGGTGTAATGGTGTGGGGGATGTTTTCTTGGCACACTTTAGGCCCCTTAGTGCCAATTGGGCATCGTTTAAATGCCACGGCCTACCTGAGCATTGTTTCTGACCATGTCCATCCCTTTATGACCACCATGTACCCATCCTCTGATGGCTACTTCCAGCAGGATAATGCACCATGTCACAAAGCTCGAATCATTTCAAATTGGTTTCTTGAACATGACAATGAGTTCACTGTACTAAAATGGCCCCCACAGTCACCAGATCTCAACCCAATAGAGCATCTTTGGGATGTGGTGGAATGGGAGCTTCGTGCCCTGGATGTGCGCTGCTGTGATGACGTATTTTTGTAGCCAACCCATAAGTTTGCATTATCCTGGTTCCCTCTACAAAAAACCAATAGGATTTTTCCATTGGCTTTCGGATTATTGCAGAAAAAAAGCTCTGTGCCCAACAAAAGTTTTTGATTTTTACGTTTGGTTCATCACGATAATCTTCACAAGCGAACACAAACTTTTATGATTTTGAAGCCTAAATACAATCACCAGAAGTAAAATGCTAAACGCATAAGGAATAAAAAGACTGTCAAAAATAACACGTGCATAAATCAAACTCATATATGCGTAATTCTAAAAACTTTAAAAATTCTGAGCGTAATCGTGTCTTTAAGAGGGTATGATTCCAAAATGTACGATCAAAACAGATACAGATACGACATTTGCTACGTTTGTTTGAGTACGACTCCAAAATTTACGACTGGTTTACTTATACTATAGTTTAGTTATATTATGACTATAAACAAACTACACATCAATTTCCCTGAAAGTTTGAGCTAGAATAGTTTTCAAGAGTGCGATTATAAACACAATAAGTCTGTAAAAAAGTGTACATGTGAGGAGATAAGTTTATCTGGTTGGCCTGACAATGTTTAATGTCCCCAACAACCTCTAGTCCCATTTAGCCACTTGTTAGCAACCGCCTTTTTCAAGACAAAAAACTTTAGAAAAAAATTACAAGGGTGCATTACTGATATATTTTATGTTGTAGAATAAAATGTAAAAATATCTTGAGTTAGTGTTAACCACACACCTTATTTCAGGCATTAAACCAAAAACCCATTCAAAAAATATATTGATTCAAGGTTTTTCAAAGTCAACTCCAACTCCTGACTCCCATCATAGAAGTTGATGGAATCGACTCCCAACTCCATTTACTTTACATCAAAACAGGGTCAGGAATAAGATTGCAGTCGTTATTACAGACTCAATTCATGTTTTTCCCTTAAATTCCCCTTAGTAAAACAACACACTTTTAGTGTGACTGTCCAAATTAGTCCAATGACATTATTTTGACATTATGATGACATTACCTTGAAATGATGAGTAGTTACCTTGCTATTGCCAATACCTAATTTTAGAGGTAAAAGTCACAAGAAACAAAATTATGTCAGAATTAAATAAACGAGATAGCAGGTATTCTCTAATGAATTCATCTCATGCACTAAATGCTTATGATCATTGTCTTAAAAAGCCGCTTGGGCAGGAGAGATAAGTAAAATGTATACAGAATAAACACAATAATGTACACTTATTGATGTGAGTTTTTAATTGTTTAGGACTGATTATGATAATGATTATGAACACAAATAGGTTAACCATGGAAAACCAAATTTATATTTATTATATACATTTTTATATTATTTATTTCTAAAGTAAACTACATGCAGGATGAAAGTGAGTTGTTTCTGTAAAAGTAAGTTGTTTTGCGACAGATCTCTGATGCACGTTGTAATTGGTCAGTGTCCGAATTCCTCACTTTGTTTCGTTCACTCCTTGCTGATATAGTGCACTCAACTGCCATGCACTCTTTAGGGATTATAGAATCAGTGAACAAGTGAGCGATTTCGGACACAGTAACAGATTCGACATCGAGAGTTGATTCGGCGACCCCGTCTCTAAGGCTATTCAGAGTTGAAGGAATCGACTCCCCATCACTGATGAGATCTCTGATTGCAAACTCAGGTGTGAGATCTCTTCTGAAACTCTAGAGGAGACTTTTAAGAGGGTTTATTTTGAGAACCAAGATACTCAAATTGCACTCACTCTCATTACTTTTAAGGAGAACTAATTGAGATGTCATTTGTGACTTTTCTTTCCAACGTCTTTCGTTGGAAAGACGTCTTTCTTTCACTCACTCACATGCAGACATTCAACATAGCCTTGTGGGATCTGTCCTCCACAGTGGCGGCAGCAATCGCTTTCTTCCTATTTACCCACAACTAGCCTTAATCCTTTTATCTGTCCTTGTACAGTCTATTGTGTGTGTGCAGAATTAGTGCCTATTTAACAATGCATCATCTCAGACACACATTTCCATTATGTGTCCTGATTACATTGGAGGATGGCAGTCTCATTTTGGACTTTTTTTATTGCTGGTTATCACTAAAGAGTCAGTGTTAATACTCCAAATCCAAAAGAAAAACTCTTTTATCAGAGATTATGTGTTCAAGTGTCTCTTATGAGGTCTGATATCAAGTACTGATTATGTAAGTAGTAGTTCTGGCACTAAAATCCAAAATCTGAATCAACAGATTTCAAGAATTTTATTGATACAACTAATACTAAACAGCCAAAATTGTCCGCACACTGAAAAACATACAATTAGACCAAAGCAAGGGTCTATCAAAAATATATCTTTGATTTAACATTTGCCAAGTGAAAATGAGCATTGAAGAAAGCATGGGCTGAAACGTCTGCTCTTTGGTCTGTTTTTAAGACACTTTTCATATGTTTGGACTTTTTTCACTTTGGCAGATGTTAAATTAAAGATATGTTTTTGATATAGCTTTGGTCTAATTGCCAACTTTTTTTGTTCTACGCACATGAGAACGGACTGGTTATTCTCCTTATTTGAGCGCATACAATATCCTTTTTGATACAGCTAATACTAATAAATGTAATTATTTATCAAACTTAGTTTGTTTGTTTGATCATGCAGATGTTTCTCATAAAACTCTCTTGAGTGAACCGTTCATATACAGTGAGTATAGAGCTAATATGAATTTGCATAACATCTCAAATAATTTTGTCTTGAGAAAATTTTATGAGAAATACTTCAGCATGAAGTCTGTTTCTGCCTCTGAGTCAAATAAAGAAAAATTAAAATAATCAAATTGAGATTAATATAAGATCTCATTAATAAAATGTTTAAAATAAAAAAAAGTTGCATTTTGAGAGATTTGCAATACAAAAATACACCGTGTTACAGTGATTTTACCATGGTTAAGGTGAGTTTAGTTCACAACATGCCTTATAAAACCCCATAAAAATGGTAAAACCACTGTCACTCAGTATTGCTTTATTATCAAGTGCAGTGCAGGGATGTTAAAGACAGGTACTGAGAAAAATATAACGAGAAAAAAGTTAATTTCACAGTTGTCTCCAAGTCTGATTATTATAGCTAATACATCCTGATTCAAACACCCTGAGTTTGACTTCTAATTTGAGTTTTTGTTATGCCTAACTTTGTGTTAATGTTCTGTTTCAGATGGCTCTTGTTCCACAAAAGAAGAAAGGCAGATATTTTTCATGTCGTGCTCATGATTAGGTGCTGACTCTGATATAATGATGACGACGTGTATCTTCCATGGAGCACGCGCACGTTTGTCTTCCACAGCTACTGCGGCTCCGCTGGGACACGGTAGATCCCTCTGGGATTTTCCTCCATACTCTCAGCACGGCTATTTGTGCTACACCTTGTTAGAACAAGTGCAAGAAAAATGTGTGGGGTCGAGGAAGGCCTGGGAAGGAGTAAACTATAAAAAGAAACCGTCACTACTGCATTCAGGCTAGGCTCAATAATAGCTAGCAAGCGCCGTTGGTAAACAGCTTGTCGGTTAAGGTTCACATAACATGATTACGGAAGCGAAAATGACGCAAATTTTGCTCAAATGGGGACACTTTCTCCTTCAAAACTAGGCGTGATGCTAAACCTACAAATTTAAAATAACTTCAACTCCAGCTCCAGAGCGCAATTATGCGAGAAAACGCTCTGTGAGGTTTCGTCATCGTCTCGCGAGTGCGCGCCAGCGCTACATTAAAGGCAGATTTATACTTCTGCGTTGAACATACGCCGTAGCTACGTCATAGGCTGTGTGTAGCACACATATGGCGTTGCCTGAAGGCTAATTTATACTTCTGCGTAGGACATACACAAATGTGCCGCACAAGTCCTGAAAGTGAAGCCAAAACGTTTCAATCGCCCCCAGGTGGCTGGTTGCAGTATAGCTCATAAACCCCGCCCTCTCCATGTAATCTAATGGGATGTGAGACAAACTAAACAATCAAATTACACTTTTTTTTTCACATATTTTTTTATCACGCTGATGCAAGTTCAAGTGTTAATTTTTTTAAATAAGTTTGGTTTTACTTAGTTATTTGATGCTATAAAAACGTGTGACATCATGATTGACAGCTTCTCTGAGCGAAGTAGTCACTGAGGCACCAACTGACTTTTTTCGGGATTTTCGGGAGGAGATTGGAGCCTCAGCTTTAATTTCTACATTTTCATAACTGTTTATTTCACACCAACAAAATGTGTTGTTCTGCAGTAAACTGTACTAAAAAACTGTAAACTGTAAAAAAAGATGGACGACGCACCTTCACTCTCTTCCATTGAAGTAAGTGAATCCGCCAGTGTCCAAATATGGAGCTGACATCTTGGGTCTCGAATCTGCGCAGTAGCAACTTGGAGCCTGAGTCTGCACAGTGAGCGCGAAGTGGAGCCACAATATCAAGGTCCCGCCCACACTCCCACCCATAGACTGCTCCTGCCTAATCAATCACACGCCCCTGAACTTTCTGTTAAATAAACAGTTATGGAAATGTAGAAGTTAAAGTTAAAGCTCCAGCACCCGGTCACACCCCCGTTTTTATAGCATCAAATAACTAACTAAAACCAAACTTATTTAAAGAACGAACACTTGAACTAACATCAGCGTGATTAAAAACTACCTAATATGACAGAAACCATCTTTGGAAAAAATGTATGTGTAATTTGATTGTTTAGTTTGTTTATGTCCCATTACATTACATGGAGAGGGCGAGGTTTATGACCTATACTGCATCCAGCCACCTGGGGGCGATCGAAACACTTTGGCTTCACTTTTCAGGACTTGTGTGGCACGCTTGGTACTAACCGATTCTGCGGGAGTTGTGGGCAGGACCTTGATACCGCATCTCCACTTCATGCTCACTACTGGGCAGACTCGGGGTCCAAGATGTCAGCGCCATATTTGGACAGTGGCGGATTCACTTCTCTACAATGGAAGAGAGTGAATGTGCGTCGTCCATATTTTTTCACAGTCTCTGGACATACACCTTAGCCTCTACGCCTTAGGCTATGTGTCGGTTTTCATTTATACTTCTGCATTGTTGTCCGCATCGACATGCAATTACAATTGCAGACAGCTAGTAGGCAGTGTCCACGGGCGTGTTGATGGTGTAACCCACAGTATCAAGGCAAAAGCCGAAGAAGAATCAGCTTGTTGTGTACATTGCCGGAGAAGCAGCAGCAGTGATGGCGGCCAATAGACAGCGACTTTTGTTTCAGCTTGAGTTGTTAAATATCGAAGAGCAGATCATTTATAATCCACGAGCGGAAATGCGACGGTATCGCAGATTTTTTTTTTTACCTGAGGGAGGGGTTTTAGCAGACCAATCACAGTGCTTGTGGTCCACGTAGAATTTACACGTTGTTACATTTTTGGAGAGGTGCACATCAGGCTACGCCATAGGTCTACGTGGACCTCAAGCACTGTGATTGGTCTGCTAGGACCCCTCCCTCAGGTCAAAAAAAAATCTGCGATAGCGTCGCGTTTTCCTCATTTGCATTTCCACTTGTGGATTATAAATGATCTGTTCTTCGATATTTAACAACTCAAGCTGCAACAAAATCGCTGTCTATTTGCCGCATCACTGCTGCGGCTTCTCCAACAATGGCCCTGTCCCAAATGGCTTTGACTGTCGGGAAGAAGTCTGCTGCGGAGCTCGCATCAGTGTGGGCTCGGCAAAAATGCGCATCGAGGGCGCATATCGACCGCAAAGGGGGCGCTCGTGAGCACCCTTCTGAAACCTAATGACAAATGGGACACCCTACGGTCTCGTGGAAAGTGCATATGAAGTGTGCCATTTTGGGACAGGGCCAACGTACACAACAAGCTGCTTCATCCTCGACTTTTGCCTTGATACTGTGGGTTACACCATCAACATGCCTGTGGACACTGCCAACTAGCGGCCTGCATGTGTAATTGCACGTCGGCGCGGACAACAATGCAGAAGTATAAATGAAAACTGACGCGTAGTCTACGGCGTAGGTCCGACGCATTATAAATCATCCTTAAACACAGCATGATCCATGTTGTCCGAACACATAAACTGGTTCTTTTTAATGAGTCAGTCAAAACGAATAAAACGAAACCACCTCAAATTCACTCGTGAGTTAGAATCAGATTCACTCAGTCAGTGAATTGTTCAGAGCGATGTTCACAACTGACTCCCTCATTGGACTGCAAGTAATTTTTCAGTTAGGTCTGATTCTAAATGAGCCATGAATCGTATGTAGGGTTGCCAACTTCAGTGTGGCAACCCCCCCCCCCCCCCCAAAAAAAAAAAAACAATTGCATCAAGGACTTCAAGGACACAAATAAAGAATAAGTCATGAACTGATTATTTCAACAATGACAACTCAACAATAAACCATAAGAAAACATGAGGCCAAGTATGTGAACTTGCAACAAAACACATTTTATATTATTTTACATTTGATTATTTTATCTATTTCTAAAGAACTCTTTAGTAGCCTATTTGGTGCACTTTAAAGGGGTAGTTCACCCAAAAATTAAAATTCTGTCATCATTTACTCCCCTCATGATGTTCCAAACCTGTATGAGTTTCTTTCTTCTGCTGAACACAAAAGAAGATATTTTGAAGAAAGTTTGTAACCAGGCTGCTTTGGGGGCACCATTGACTTCCATAGTAGCAAAGTATCTTCCTATGTGTTCAACATAACAAAGAAATGTATACAGGTTTGGAACAACTTGAGGGTGAGTAAATGATGACAGAATATTCATTTTTGGGTGAACTGTCCCTTTAAGCAGTCATTCTGAACCAGTAATCACTTTTGACAATTCTGAAATTCAAAAATGTTAAATTTTTTATTAATTTACTTAAATTATGACTATATTATTATGTTATTATTTGTGCCATTTTTATCTAAATATATATATATTTTAAATGTCATAAACTTTATATGACAGGATTATTTATTATGTATGATTAATATAGCCTAGCTAAATGATAAATTAATAATAACATTAATTAGGCTATACTCTATTAATTAACCTGTCTAATGTCTAAAAAATATAATAATTCTGTCTGCCAAGCTTTGATAATGTATGGAATATTATATTAATATATTATCCATTAAAAAAACAATAGGCCTGTACCTTTAGAAGCACGGATGTATCCGTCACCGCATCTGAGCAGCTGAAATGCTTCTCTGCAAAGTGTGCAGTTCGCCTTAGGTTCATCATGAGTTACTGGACAGACCCATTGATACCTTTTTCTATTCAGTCCTATATCTGGAGATCCTCTTGCGTTTAAACGGTGGACGTGAGCTAGACATGTTTTTAAAAAAACGCGCAAGTTTACAGCGCATGTTCTCGAGACTCCGTCGCTATGACAACAAAGCTGCTAAAACGCAATCACGCGCAAATGAGCTTCTGTACTATTTATTGTGAAATTGATTTCTTTATATTTGCTATTAGTATTCTCCACACTGCAAAATCCTTATGTGTTTATAGAACTATGTGTGGACCTATGTAAAATACGGGACAAATCGCGTCCCGTATTTCACGGGACGGGTGGCAACCCTAATCGTATGTATATTTTTGGTTCATAACATCAGTTTACTGACTGGTTGTTCATATGACAACCTGCGAAAAAAATTTAAGTTAACACTTTATTTTGATGGTCCCTTTTGAACATTCTGTTTACTTTGTAACTACATGTCAACTAACTCTCATTAGAGTATTAGTAGACTTTCTGCTTAATATCTGCTAACTCTTTGTTGTGATTTCCTCCAAAAGACATTCTACTGACTAAAAGTAACTTTGCAAGTACATGTCAACTTATTCTAACCCTACTAATACTCTACTAACACGCTAATGAGAGTTAGTAGACATGTAGGTGCAAGTGCAACGTTACTTATAGTCAACAGAATGTTAAAGGGACCATCAAAATAAAGTGAAACCAAAATAAATATGAACAACTGAGTTGTATAAATTATTAATGGCATTCCAAAAAAGTGTAATTATATGGTTGTGTGATGTGTAATTATTAAGTTGAATTTTTTTAGGTGACATGTTGGGTCCTTATTTAACACAATGATAATGATTTAGCTGTTTGAATACACATGGATCAGCAGTCTTTAGCTGAAATTCAGTGTGCTAAATTTGGCGCAAACAGTTTAGCGAATTTTACTCCTCCCTGGCTTCACAGAGCTGTTTCATACGCAACAAAGTTAATAACAGGACAAGAGTGCTCTCAGGTTTAATTAAGAGGGAGCTATCTCTGCCCACACATCTTTAAAAATAGATTTCACATCCACCGTAACCTTAAGGTTTCTCTGGTTAATATGCCAAAGCTTTATCAGATCAAAGAAAGAGTAGAAAGGCAAAAAAAACGTTGGCTGTCCTAGACGAGACAGTCATTAGGAGCTTGGTGAGTCCACACTTTCTGTTCATAGTCTTCGCTGATGCTTAAAATTCCAGTGAATGAAACCAAATTAACAACATCATTAGTAACAGAACAGCTTGAATTTGAGGTGAGTGAGTTTTATCACCACTGTATATCAAAATATAGTTATTTTTGCTAAAATTCAATGAAAAATTGTGTATGAAAATAATTATATATATACAGTATTTTTATACAGATTTTAAATTAACTATTAATTATTTAACTTATCAATGAGTTACTAATTATCATTAATAAGTGTAACGAGGACTCAGGCAGATTGGGATCCATGTGCAGTTTATTAAAATAACACAAATTCACAGTACAAGCAGGCGTGGGTCGGTAAACCAGGGTGAACAGCAATATCAGAGGCAGTGCATCAATCGTGGTCAAGGCAGGCAGCAAACAAACGAGAATCAAAGTCCAGGCAAACAAAGATCAAGGGCAGGCAGAACAGGGTCATAAACAGTAATCCAAGGCAGAGTCAAACACAGGCAGGATAATCACAGGGAATAACGCTCAGAAATGCAGCCCGGGCAAACAAGACTTTGCATTGACTAAGTGTGAGAGCAGAGTTTATATAGGCAAGGTGATGAGGAACAGGTGTGCAGTAATCAGTCCAGGAGTGAGGGTGTATGGGAAATGAAGTCCGAAATGGAGGTTAGTACTCTGATGAGTTCGACCTCTGGTGGCCGACGGTGGAATCTTCACCGGCGTTTGTGACAATAAGTTATACAATGTATGTATATTTGATTATTTTATTTATACGTGGAAATGTCACTTACAAATGAAAGGTACCTTTTCATTGCAATTATTTTCTTTTATTATTCACATTAATTCATAAAAGAAATGGAAAAATATCTTCACATTATATAACACTTGAATTTAAAATAAAAAATGTAAAACATTCAAATCAATATTATCACTATATTTTAAAATATATTTTTTTACTTATAATTAAATGAAAATTATTTATACATAAATAATTGTGTATATATTTAATTTATTTAACATTAATATAATAACTATTAATTATTTAACTTAATCATTAGTTATTATATTTATATATTGTTTACTATATCTTTACTGATTTTATATATTTATATACAACTATGTGGCAGTGCCTATTCTTGGATAATTCAGTAAATTTACAATGAAAGGTAGTTTTTCCATTGTGATTATTCATTTATTTTTATTTTTTTTAAAGCTTGATAGATCATAATAATCTATAAAAAAATGAAGAAATGAAAAACATCTTTACATTATCTAACCCTTGAATTTAAAACAAAAATGCTAAACATTAAAATTAAACTCTAAATTCTGATTGGAATTGATCGAGAACACTAAACTATATTAAACTATATTATTATACTAAACTACATTGTACCTCATTAACATGTTTTTCTGCATTTCTTTGTAGAACTCGCATGTCACATAGACCTTTTTACTCCCTGACACATTTCTATCATCACATGGTACTGTACATATCGTAATTTATTTATGTATTATATAGCACTGCTTGAATGCTGTAACGAGATGCTGAATTATAGAGCAATGGTGAGATTGAATGAAGTTCTGCTGTGACTTTTAATTACAGTTCACACATGACAGACCAGCAAACTACGACCCAATAAAAAGCTCAAATCTCATTCGCTGCCTTTCACCCATCTGTCAGGCGCGTACGTAATGCATTAGGGCATAACTCCATCTCCATAGCAGACAGCCGGAGCCCAGACTGAGCGCACAGCGCATAGACATCTTAATGTTTCCAAAAGCTTCCTGTTCCCCCGTAGAGTTTCCCCCTCCACACACCACTCAATCCACAGTTAAGATATCTTGTTAGTAGATAACAAGCGGTCTCTGCTGGGATTTCGATAGGCACACTTTTATTCCACCAGAGGATGTCTTTGCTGGCTGCAAGAAGTGTGGAAGGAAAGAAAGCAGGGAAAAAATAAAAAGGACCTGCTGTCAATTATCTTCTCTCCACCAGGCTCCAGGAGAAAGAGAGCTGGTAATGTTGGGTCCTGAGCTGCGGGCTGTCCATCAAGGCCCGGCTCAAGTCAGCTCTGCCAGGCCTGAAAAATGGATGGGAGCAGAGCGCAGCAAAAGGTACTGTGAGTCACAGAGAAGCGGGGAGAAAAAAGAGCCTGTTCTTTTGACTTGTGTTAAAGGCGTCTGTGTCCAGAGCTGTTCATAGGAGACCACACTTGAACCTGCCACACATTTGTGCCTGCTTGTAATTGGTTGATAAATTAACTTACATTTATGTAGATGATATTCAAAACCCAGGGTTATTACAGTTAACTGAAACTAAAACTAAAACCATAAAAAAATGCTGCTTGAAATAACTAAAAACCTAAACTTATTTTATTTCAGCTAGTTGCAACATTTCTCATTTTTATTTAGTTTAACTTGATGTATAAAATAACTACAACTAAAATAAAAATTAATAAAAAGTATATTGACGTTTAAAAAAAAAAGTATAAACATGACAAAAAACAATAAAGTTACTAAAACTTTAACTAAAATAATTCAAAATATTAATAAAACTGATAATAGTATCATAATTCAGTGATAGTAAAATAACACTGTTCAAAACATAAATAGAAGCCCCTAACTCTATGTATTCAACCATTTATGCGTCTTGATGAAACTTGAAATAGCCTGATTTGTTGAGAAGTCTGTTATTATTTTTTTTAAGCAATCAGACTTATGTAAGTGCAAAGTTTGAGCATCAAATCCACACTGCTAAATTGCTACTAATATGTTTATATTTTATATTTTTAACATGTCCATGTTACTCAGATATACAAATAAATCAGCAAAATTTACAAAATTATTCTTTAAAATGTATTAATTAAAATAATTAATAAAATAAAATTAATATAATAAAATTAAATTTGAATCAATTAACAAACCATAAAGACATCAGTTTTGTTATGTTTGTTTGTGTTTTGCTCAGATGTTTAGTGAGGTACGCTATTTACATAATTACAATAATTTAATTAATATACTCATTTTAATCTAAATAACAACTGCTGTGGATATTTACAGTTGCTTATTGTTTTTCTTATGCAAGTTGGACACAGTTCTGTGAAGCTGTCAAAACAAGTCGCTCCAGAAGAGAATACAGATGAGCTGGTGAGGTATGGAGGGAAACCTCTGGTAAGTGAAACGAAATATTCATTTGAATAGGTTTTTACTTTCATTATCACCAGATTCACAATGAGGTTTTATGTACACTCACCTAAAGGATTATTAGGAACACCATACTAATACTGTGTTTGACCCCCTTTCGCCTTCAGAACTGCCTTAATTCTACGTGGCATTGATTCAACAAGGTGCTGAAAGCATTCTTTAGAAATGTTGGCCCATATTGATAGGATAGCATCTTGCAGTTGATGGAGATTTGTGGGATGCACATCCAGGGCACGAAGCTCCCGTTCCACCACATCCCAAAGATGCTCTATTGGGTTGAGATCTGGTGACTGTGGGGGCCATTTTAGTACAGTGAACTCATTGTCATGTTCAAGAAACCAATTTGAAATGATTCGAGCTTTGTGACATGGTGCATTATCCTGCTGAAAGTAGCCATCAGAGGATGGGTACATGGTGGTCATAAAGGGATGGACATGGTCAGAAACAATGCTCAGGTAGGCCGTGACATTTAAACGATGCCCAATTGGCACTAAGGGGCCTAAAGTGTGCCAAGAAAACATCCCCCACACCATTACACCACCACCACCAGCCTGCACAGTGGTAACAAGGCATGATAGATCCATGTTCTCATTCTGTTTACGCCAAATTCTGACTCTACCATCTGAATGTCTCAACAGAAATCGAGACTCATCAGACCAGGCAACATTTTTCCAGTCTTCAACTGTCCAATTTTGGTGAGCTCGTGCAAATTGTAGCCTCTTTTTCCTATTTGTAGTGGAGATGAGTGGTACCCGGTGGGGTCTTCTGCTGTTGTAGCCCATCCGCCTCAAGGTTGTGCGTGTTGTGGCTTCACAAATGCTTTGCTGCATACCTCGGTTGTAACGAGTGGTTATTTCAGTCAAAGTTGCTCTTCTATCAGCTTGAATCAGTCGGCCCATTCTCCTCTGACCTCTAGCATCAACAAGGCATTTTCGCCCACAGGACTGCCGCATACTGGATGTTTTTCCCTTTTCACAGCATTCTTTGTAAACTCTAGAAATGGTTGTGCGTGAAAATCCCAGTAACTGAGCAGATTGTGAAATACTCAGACCGGCCCGTCTGGCACCAACAACCATGCCACGCTCAAAATTGCTTAAATCACCTTTCTTTCCCATTCTGACATTCAGTTTGGAGTTCAGGAGATTGTCTTGACCAGGACCACACCCCTAAATGCATTGAAGCAACTGCCATGTGATTGGTTGATTAGATAATTGCATTAATGAGAAATTGAACAGGTGTTCCTAATAATCCTTTAGGTGAGTGTATATTATATATAATTATGTATAGTTTGGGGTTGGTTTAATGAATTATGATTAATATCATGGTAAATGCCATTTTGCAGCCCAAAATTTAAATTCTGTCATTATTTATTTACCCTAATGTTGTTCCAAACCTGTTTGTTGTAAACACAAAAAGATTTAAAAAAAAAAAAAAAAGTTTTAAAAAAATGAGAAGAAATACAATGAATTTGATTCCATACAATGAAAGTTGTAAAAGTTTTGGCTCCAAAAACAGAATCGTGACTTGATGTCCAGTGTAACCTTTTGAAAACCTCTGAGTGACTGTAAACAAAGGCCACGTTCACACAGCAGCAGAATACGGTTGTCAAGTCCTTAATACGGTTCACACACAGTTCAGTTATTTACAGGAGTGACATCCGCATTCTGTAACAGCACTCACACCCGTAAATTTTCAGGATTCACAACCGCATTCTCAGAAAACCTGCGCTGTGTGAACTCTCACGTCATACACAAACATGTGTCTACCGTGTGTTACAGGCTTTCATGTGTGTTGCTGTACCTTACAGCGACGGAGATATGAGCTGTGTGTCATCTGAAGGTTTTAGATTCAGTCACTGTTCTCCACTAGTCGGTTTTATGTTCTACACGTGACTCAAAAGCTACTGTCTGTTAATGAAGATTTGACGGATGAACTTGCAGCTCATTTGGACTCTTGTCGTGTCAGCAGTGATAAGACTTTTCAGTTTTATGGAAGTCGCCATCTTTGATATTACTTAAGTTTGGTCATTGTTGCTATGATTACTGGTAAGAGAATATAGGCTTGACCCCCGTTGCACGTTCATACAGACAGTATTCGAGACACCACTGTAAGTTGTGTATATGGGACATTTCGAGACTTCACGCCGTTAATCCCAAAAACTGACATTGTGAACATATATCCAAAGCCCCTTTAAGACAAGTCATTTCACTCTGTGGCCATCTTTAAAAATACTCTTGGGCAGCTATTTCAGTCATGCAAGTTCAGCTTCTATCTCTTTGAATGGGGAAACATCAAACTCTCCGAAGCAGTTCACCAAGCTTACGATTAAATTTAATATTTGAAATCACCAATGAAATCTGACCACAACTGTCTCATAAATTTTGTTTTAAAATGCTCAAGTCATGACAAAAAATGTAATTTTTTCATGCTGGACCAAGCTAATGCGCATGTGCAGTCTTAAGCACGTCCCACTGACTATTTCTATTGCAACCGGAGCTTCTAATGGCCAATTTCTATTGCAACCAATTTCTATTTCTATTGCAACCGGAGCTTTATTTATAAGGTGGAACTTAATCCTCCATATTGTGGGTTGCACTTTCTCCCATTCATAAGTACACTATATTAAAAAGTACACTATATACAAAAGTTTTGGGACGTCTGCCTTTACATGCACATGAACTTTAATGACATCCCATTCTTAATCCATAGGGTTTAATATGGAGTTGGCCCACCCTTTGCAGCTATAACAGCTTCAGCTCTTCTGGGAAGGCTTTCCACAAGGTTCAGGAGTGTGTTTATGGGAATTTTTGACCATTCTTCTAGAAGTGCATTTGTGAGGTCAGGCACTGATGTTGGACGAGAATGCCTGGCTCGCAGTCTCTGCTCTAATTCATCCCAAAGGTGTTCTATCAGGTTGAGGTCAGGACTCTGTGCAGGCCAGTCAAGTTCCTCCACACCAAACTCGCTCATCCATGTCTTTATGGACCTTGCTTTGTGCACTGGTGCGCAGTCATGTTGGAACAGGAAGGGACCATCCCCAAACTGTTCTCACGAAGTTGGGAGCATGAAATTGTCCAAAATGTCTTGGTATGCTGAAGCATTAAGAGTTCCTTTCACTGGAACTAAGGGGCCAAGCCCAACCCCTGAAAAACAACCCCACACCATAATCCCCCCTCCACCAAACTTTACACTTGGCACAATGCAGTCAGGCAAGTACCGTTCTCCTGGCAACCGCCAAACCCAGACATGTCCATCAGATTGCCAGACAGAGAAGCGTGATTCGTCACTCCAGAGAACACGTCTCCACTGCTCTAGAGTCCAGTGGCGGCATGCTTTACCCCACTGCATCCAACACTTTGCATTGCACTTGGTGATGTAAGGCTTGGATGCAGCTGCTCGGCCTTGGAAACCCATTCCATGAAGCTCTCTACGCACTGTTCTTGAGCTAATCTGAAGGCCACACAAAGTTTGGAGGTCTGTAGCTATTGACTGCAGAAAGCTGGCGACTTCTGCGCACTGTGCGCCTCAGCATGCGCTGACCCCGCTCTGTGACCGTGGAATTTTTAGTAGTGATGAAATTTCACGGATGGACTTATTGCACAGGTGGCAACCTATCACGGTACCACGCTTGAATTCACTGAGCTCCTGAGAGCAACCCATTCTTTCACAAATGTTTGTAGAAGCGTCTGCATGCCTAGGCACTTGATTTTATACACCTGTGGCCATGGAAGTGATTTGAACACCTGAATTCAATGATTTGGAGGGGTGTTCCAATACTTTTGGCAATATAGTGTATATTACTGCACCTTCTTATATCTAAAGTCTTTGTTGTAAAGGGGTAAAAAGTGTGGTTGAACTCCATGTCAGTTCTTCCATGGCATGTATTTGATCTTGGTCATCTTAAATCATTTAAGGTCTGTGCATTTAATTTGTGGTCCATCTAAGTGGGTTTTGATAAATAATAAAAGATTAAAGATCAAGCAAAGGCAGAGAGCAATTTGGATCATGATAAAAAGAGATGCATGACACAAAAACTGCTTCTAGTAATTACACATGCATTCTAGACCCTATTTACATTTTGTAGTGCACATTCCTGGTCTTGCTGTGAATGATTAATCGATGCACGTAAAACATTCCAGGTTCTAAAGGAATGTGAAGAGATGTTTTCATTAAGCAATTTTGTCATGGCATAAGAAACAATTGGAAAATATAAAGTCAAACCTCTTTGGTGGAAACAAATCCAGCAGTCCGTCAGGTGCCAAATGACCGAAATGTGAACCCGATTCATTACTGATACTGCATCTAAAATTAAGCAAATGCTTATAGGCTTTATAATAAGAGGGCAACAGTGAACGCTTTGCTTTGTGCATGCTGGCTCCCAAGAGTACTGTAGTATCAATGCTGTACAAACCAATTCATTCATATGGAATCTCTCTGAGAATGTATGGACTAGGATGACTTCATCATTGCTTATAATTACTTTCATAGCCCGTGGGTTACTTCTAAATGAGCTAAAACCAGAGAAAATAAAGTGCTGTGTGTCAGCCCGGGAGAGGAAAAGATACTGTCTTACACAGCTAAGCCGAGCAGGTCCGTATAGCGAGGTAGCATTAAAGCGCTAATGCATGGATTTGTAAACTGTACGCTGCCCGTCAAAACCGAACCAGAGGTAATCAGTCTTGCAGGTGTCCAATCTTGTGCAAAACACTTCAGTGAGGTGTTTAATGTACGCGGCTGAGTCTGTTGCATGTTGGATCTTGTCAGTTGTGTCTAAGCTGAACGTTGCATATGTTAGCAGACTTATTTTCCCGCCTGAGGGTTGGTTCCTGAGATTCTCAATATGCTGTGGAAGAACAGATTTGATTTAAAGACTTTCCTTTTAATTCATGAAGTGGAACAAACATTGCCCCCGAGATAACAAAGGACATAGACCAAGGAACACTTTTCCCCTGTAAATTCAATGTTGTCTGCTTTAACACATCGCCTCAGTTGTCCTATTCGACAAACTTTTGGCTTCTGGCTATGAAAAGACAATACAAACAAGATTACAAAAAGGAGCTGGCATCACAAACTCTCGCTTTGAATCCTCTGAGTTTGACACAGAACCTTTCCCCCAAGGTTCAGACGACACATCGACAGTGAAACAGAGCTTGTGGGTTAATTATTTCATCGAGCAGATGTTAAACTTTCGTGCTCTGGGTTTTATATAATTCTTTTTTATCTCGCAAATCCCTGTAGTGTAATTACAGCGGTAAAACCATTTTACTCATTAGCATAGTTATGCAATCTGAACTAATGAACTGTGCTGGAATCACATTGAAAGTGAGAGTGTACGCACTTCAGATGACTGCTGCGTGCTTCTAGTTTTGTAAGACATCATAGGCGCTCACGTATTCATGCAGAAACGGACTGAATCATTAGCTGGTATATTGTCGTGTTAAAGAAACAGTTCACTCGACAATGAAAATGTTCTCATGATTTACAGGTTGTAGTGATCATGTCTTTCGAGCAATATTAAAACTAGAGATGCATGAGATATTAGTATTGGTTATTCACTGATATTTGAGGGTTTGATTTATGCATTGGTCAATATGAGATATATATCAGTCAAATTGGGCTTGCTCATTTCATATATTTTTACATTTAGATTACTTTTGCCATCATCTAATGCTTCCATAAAATTGATCTTTAAAATCAACAATTTGATATATTGAAAAAAAAATTAGGGGTGTCGATTTAACGCGTTAATTAGATTAATTAGTTACAGGAAAAAAAATAACGCGTTAAAATTAAGCTAATTGATGAAGAATATGATGCATGGCAACAACTCACTGTGTGATGAAGCCTATAGAATGCAATTAGAATGACCCTAAAATTCAAGATATGGGGCGAAAATGCCCGTTTTTAGTCTCAGGGCGTTTTTACACTGGGCACGTTTGTTGTGGTCCGCGTCAGAGCGCGATTGTTCCCGTCGGTGCTCTGCGCGAATACACTGCAGGCTCACTCTCGCTCTTATCCAAGGTAAATCATCAACACTATCATCCCTTACATGTGTTTTATTGAACTAAATACATCGTCATCTGATAAAACGCATGCGCAGGATATTTTTCTTGTCGAGTCCGTGTTGATTTCACATTCACGTGAATCGCGGCACAGTTCGAGCGCAAGTTGCACAACAGAACACAGACCATCTCCATCAGGCAGTCTCGAATTCAGTACCCCTGAGCTCAGCTCATCCGGGTCCGCATGACAGCTTTCACATTAACAATTTTTCATGTGAACCGTGCCCCGTTTCGAACTAAACTGCCAGTGTGAAAATACCCTCACATTTACATCATAATATACAGTAGGCACGTTTAATAAAATAAATAAGTTAATATTTGTGTTGCTTTAGACAACATTGTGTTGTTTTTAGTCTGTTTTGCTCAGTTTTGCCAAAGAAAATATAAAGACAAAGCAAAACTGTGTTCGTCTCCGAGCAATACACAGTGGCGTTTCATTTCTGAATCCGCATTTTGAACGAATCGGGAGAACCAATGATTCAATGGACCATAAAGAGAACCATTTACATTTACCATTTTCATAAAGAGAACCATTTACTTCATTCCTGAATAAACGAATCGAATTAATGAATGAATAACTCAATTAGACATTTAACGCCACCTACTGGCAGTTTCTTATTTGGAGTATAATTTCATATTTCCATATTAATAAAAACAAACATTAAAGGTAGCCTATAGTTTACCCAAAAATATTTCTTTCTGAAGCTTTTTGTAATGTCTATTTGATTTTTTACACAATAATGACTTTAAATGATCTTTTGGGAGTAATTTCTCAGCCAAATTTGATGTGCGATTAATTAGATTAAAAATGTTAATCGCTTGACAGCCCTAAAAAAAAATTGTAATTAATTTATTAACACTAATAATTAACACTATTAAATGTAAATTACTAAAATATATATGTATATATATATATTTTATATGGTACATTATAGTGCTGTGATGGATGAATTCACTTCTAAAAAATTAGCATTAGTACAGAATTTTAATATTAGTAATTTATTATTTATATCTTATATAATTGATTAACCACATACAGGTTTGGATTGACATCAGGTGACTAAATCATTTCAGAATTCTCATTTTTGAGTGAACTATCGCTTTAACAATTAATTCCGGTTATGGACACATGAAAAGAAGGAAAAAAATATGCTGAGGATATTCAGAGATACATATAGAAATGTTGATACTGCTGAATATTCCTGCAGCGCTGGGGGTTTCCTATGAATAGTTATTTCATCTGGTGAACATTTGCATGCATGAATATGGTGAATCTGTGTTTGTCTTAACTTCCAGAGACCTCCTGTGCTCATTTACTGCAATCCATCTCCAATTTCAGCTCCACGGGAATCGTTAAACACGACTCCAAAGGATTCCATGCTGCGAATATCCTCTGTCATTTCGCTCTACGTCAGAACCGCATTTCCATCATTGCAAGCCTCTCTCTGCGCACGTCAGAGTCCAATTGACACAGGCATAGAGAAAAGCAGTGGCCTGTAATTTTTGTGCTGTGCATTTGACAGTCCTTAACACTCAAATGGACGACCCCCGTCTAGAATAAAGACCCGTGGCACTCACAGCATTGGTGTGTCACTCTCTGGCACCGTGATCAGCTGGATGTCAGGTCTTGTCAGTGATCTGGCACTGGGCATAAGAACGCATGGGCAGAGAAACCAACACTATCCATGAGATGTGCCTACTGCCTGCACCCCAGACACTGTCATGGTGAGTTTGCCAAGCAGCTTAAACACAGGACACAAGTTGTGCAATGGATTGAGGCCAATGAGGTGGATGATGAACAATCGTTTTTTTTAGAGTCAACATAAACTGTCACTTCTGTATTCTGATGCCCAGTGGCCCCAAAAAGTATTTGGACACATGTGGATGCTTAATAACATACGCAATAAATTTCATTAGATGACAAAAATGTAAAAAAAAATGTAGCATCTGCAAAGGAATTTTTTTTTTCAGAATGAATGACACATGGTTTTAATGATATTATTTTAAATTAATATATATATATATATTAGTGCTGTCAATCGATTACAAAAATTAACTAATTAATCGCACATTTTTTCTGTAATTATTCACAATTAAAAACATTGGATTTTTTAATATTTTTATATTGTAATAATTTCACAGTTACTCTCCAAATTAATGTAGAGACAACTTAAAGACAGTATATTTTAAATATTTGTTGTTATGGCATCTTTTTATGAATGAAGGCCAGTATCTCTGATATTAATACTGGTACTGATGTCTCTATGAAATAGATTTTTTTTTTTTAACATTAATGATAGACATTTAACATTACAGTACAATTGAAAGCTATAATTGAAATAAGTGAACTTAAAACAATCTTCATATAAATCTATTATAATAAATGTCATATTTACCTGTGGCCTTCCTGTCTAACAGGAAATATACAGAAATTTAATAAACATTCTATGTTATAAATTAAATATAGATTAATGCTTATTAAAGATACAATTTTCTCTGTTACTTTTGTTCTTTAATTAACATTAATGACAGACATCACAACTGGTTTATTAGGCTGCTGTCACTTTAAGATCTGCCGCTGCCGAACATGACGCGGATCTGACGAGCTGCATCTCATTTTCTCACAACTCTTTAAGTTCATTTAAGACGTTATTTAACTTATTTAAGACTGCTCTTATGAGAATACTCTACAAAACTGGCATTTTGGCATAATTCTGTGTGTTATTGTTCGTTCAAGCACGAAAGAGAACTTGGCGCGCTGTCTATGCGCGCGATACTGGAGCTGACGCGCATCTTTTTCTTGGTGTCGTGTGTGTGTCAGGTCAGGACATTCACAGACAGCGGTTTAAAAGCATTTTCATGAATAAGAGCTTGATATGTAACGCTAAGCAAAGGATAACAGAAAAAAACGTATACTGCGTTAATTGCGTTAAATATTTTTAACGCATTAAACAGAAAAAATAATCACATGCTCATTATTTTTTTCAGGGCCTGGGGGATTTTTCTGAAGAACATAGGACAGTTTAACTGCTCAGGACAAACAAGGGATTCAAGAACAACCATCACAAAACAAAAAAACAGCCGTGGATCATCCAGGTAACAACACACAGTATTAAGAATAAATGGTTCATAATGGTTCAGTTTTGTCTCGTGGACTATATGTAAACATCTTTTACGTATAATATCCTATTCAGGACAGTGCTAAATAAAAAATAACATGCATTTTGTATGATCTCTCTTATTTTGTTAAAAGTATTCACCCAGATTCTGCAAGGGGTTCACATACTTTTTCTTGCAACTGTATATAAATAAATTTGATAAGAATTTCACTTTGGAATAACATACACAGCTGAATCATGCACTGTAGTAAAGCATACAAATACCATGATATGTTTGCAGAGATGTAGGAAACATGTTAAGTTCATATCCTTGTTTCTCTGAAAGACAATACAGCCAGTTATTCTACTTTAAAATGTGCGTTCTGTGACGGAATGTCTGTTTTTGTTTTGGTCTGTGTGATCCCGCCCACTGCCAATTTATCCAATAGTGTTTTGACAGCCCGGGTTGCCAGTTGGCGGAACACACAGGGATGGAAGCCAGCAAATTAACTGGAACAGAGATCGAAAATTCTACCCGACCGAAAAAGCCTCAGCAATAAAAACATTGCAAACGTATACATAGCTGATCAACTTGTACTGTAAGGCTTGTTGCTTTCCATTGTTCAGTTACACTCGTTTCTGTTGCGTGTCCTCAATCTGGCAACCCGCGTCGAGTCTGAGGATGAAGGGGCGGGGGAAAAAACGTCAATATTTCCTGACCAATATTTTGAATTTGAACTGCAGAACCAGTTCAACCACTAGCTGTCAATATTACACCTTTAAAACTGTAAACCGGGTTAATTTTGATTTCCTAGTTTGGTTTATTGGGGTTATTGTTGGGTTTTTGACCTCTTGCGTCTCAAACATAAAAACACAGTTGGGCATATATTTGCTGTGTGTACAATAATAAACGTCACCTATTCAAATTTCTAGTCCATGCACGGCATGTTTGTACACTCTGAGGTTTTGTGTTCCTTCTCTTACAGTAGTCGAAGCCGACGGACTCCTATCTTCTGCATTAGTGCTGGGAACAGAGATAAGCTGCTCTAAAACGGAGAGAGAGCTGGTCGTTGTTGTGAAAGATTAGGAACACCCATTCTCAGAGCTGGGCAAAGCTTTCATTTGTCCACTGTGCTCGACTAGGCCCCTTTCTCCCACTTGCAATTTCAACATTTGAGAAAAGTTGCCCGGGGTTTTTCTTTATCTTTTTGTTTTTGCAGCGTGGGAAGGGTGGGAAGAAAGGTCCTAATAATTGCAACTTGACAGCTTTAATTATGGCAGAACGTTTGGCAAAGAATTCATAACATGCCTTGGTCTTTTCCTTTTCAGGGTTTTGGCGCTAACCGCTCTGCGAACAATGAAAACAACGATTCCGGTTTAATTGTTTTCCTGCGCGACACGAGTGGGGAAGCATATTCATTAACAATCCACGTTCATTATGTTCACACATACAGCGCAAAATGCAATTTTAACCTGAAGATACAGAACAGATATTCAGAAATGGTCAATTTTGTGCTTTTTAACTTCGAATAATACAACCTGCATAATCATCACACAATGTATTAGAAATCACAAGATGATGATATCGAAGCTTTCTTAACTTTCACACCTGGTACTCCACAATTACTCAACATAAGTGCATGATAAGCTTTATTCTCCCCAACAGACCATAATCTAATGTTTCGCCTCCACCCCAGCTTATGGGCCAGCAACAGCTGGTGATATCACCTTGCCCCATCTGCCAAATGATGTTGGCTATCGCCATCCCTGCCCACAAGACCTTGAGCATTATTCTGTCTTCCTCTGTTTACGTACATAACGGTATTAATGATTACTTTGCTCCGTCTCAGATCAACAGTTTTGTCTCCCCACCAAAATACATTTAGCAAAGATGTTTGTCAGCTACCGTCCTTCTTGAATATAACTCTCAAATTAGTTTAGCTCCTGAACGTTACAGGTGATCTCGCTGGAACCGAATAAAGGCATTATTAGTATTCGTTTAGCAGACTTAAAGGAATAGTTCATTTGTGCTTGGTGCATAAAGACTCATCGCACCACTTGTTCTTGCATGTCTCATAACTGATTGTAATGTGCCAATTTTGAATATGAGCAAACTTGATCACAATTTCAAAACCTTTTTAGTGCATTTGAACAATACATTTCATATGGATTTAGAAGACTTGGAAATGAGTGCTTGAGTCATTTTATTGGTAGTTTATTATTATTATTATTATTATTATTATTATTATTATTAGTAGTAGTAGTAGTAGTTTTTTTTTTTCATTTTCATGTGCGTTGGTTTTGTTGCAGTTTGACATGTTTTCATCATTTTGTTTTATTGTTTGTGCCATTATTTTCAGCAGGTAAAAAGAGGATCAAATTTATGTCTATTTGTCCTTTTGGAAATGGACATTCTTCAAAGCATCTCCCTTTGTCATCCATGGAAGAAAGAAAAAAACAGTGATTTGGATCAACATAATGGTGAGTAAATTATTGATTTTTGCATGAACTATTTCTTTAAAGGGGGGGTATAATGCTATTTCATGCATACTGAGCTTTTTACACTGTTAAAGACTTGGATTCCCATGCTAAACATGGACAAAGTTTCAAAAAATAAGTTGGACGTTTGATGGAGTATTTCTGTGCCAAAAATACTCCTTCCGGTTTCTCACAAGTTTCGGAAAGTTTTTTCGAGTATGGGTCTGCGTGACGTCAACAAGGGTGGAATTTCCTTGTACGGGCCATACGGGCCGTACGGGCACTTCTCCCGGAAGGGCGCGCGCGCACACGTCGACCAGAGCGAGAGAGCAAATGCACGCCCATCAACGCGCTTGGCTGTAGGGAAGTCGTCGGCTGCGCTGCACTGCACAGGTCACAGGACTTCACGAAATCAACAATGTCACCAAAGAAGTGTGTTTTTGGTGTCAGGGCAAGACAACCCTGTTCAGCTTCCCAAAGAACCCAGCGTTAAGGGGACAGTGGATGGAGTTTGTTTTTCCACATCAGCAACGAAGTTGCGCAAGTGTTTTTGTTTGTTCCCTGCATTTCGGCGATGATTGTTTTATAAACAAGGCCCAGTTCAACTCCGGATTTATAGATTGTCTAATGCTGAAAGATGGAGCAGTCCCAACGATAAAGGTTCACGGTCATGCGTTGAAAGCGCAGGCGGTGAGTAAAACTGCTTCAAATGTCTGTGTGTTGTTGGCTATCGGCGCAAGTGCACATCAAGTAAACAACATGATTGTATAGTTAATTTATCAATGGAGCATGCGATGTATGGTGTGTGTTTAAATACATTTGTTTAGCTGACCACTATAGGTGTCTGTTTGTTTATTGTAAAACCACTCCAAACAACAATACACAAAGAGTGGGAAAATATGTTGAACTAAATGAATTATTTCATATTAAACCTAGGGGCCATTCACACAAAGCGCGCTTCTTCATTCAAATGCGCTGCTATTCCATTGTTTTTCTATGTAAACACGTACTAGTCTGACGTGCAAAACCGTTCCGCTTGCTACTGCTAAGTCACATACAATAGTCCATAACCCAAATCATGTCCTCATAAACCATGAGTACACAAATGTTGTAAAACTCGCGCATGACATGGTGTTCTAAAAACAACATTTTTTTTTCCACGTATTCTAAGGATGTCACAGCTTACAGACGCTCTCAACGCAATAGCTGCGTGCGCTCCTGACTCTTTAGCTCCGCCCACACGATACGCCTTCAGCCGCTCGGTTTTATTCGGAAAGACTCGGTACAGCGTATCTGTCTTTTATAAATATGATAAAACTAAAGACTTTTCGGAGATATGAAGGATGCAATACTACTCTATAGGTACTCAAGATTGACATGAGATTGACAGAAACTGTGTGTGATACTCCCCCTTTAACACTTTTTAAGATATTGGTACAGAGGCAGTCCCCTTGTGCTTTACTCCAAGACATCATGAACATCTTTTAACTTTAAATTTTTTAATATTTTGCCACATCATATTCAGTGCTTAATTTGTAAATTCCGTGGTCCCGGAACAACGGTGGGTGACGGATCCGGCAAGTTAGTGGAGTAGGGAAAGGTAGCGGAACATATGCGCAATCTCAGTCTGGTTTCCATCCAATTATTTTGAGGTGCATTTTGAAAACCCTGAATGCAAATGGTTGACAAAAGGTTGACGGAAGAACAAAATAATCACTTCCCGGGAAATTCTAGCGATGGCTTTAATATTAATCAGATATTAACACTTTAAACCACGCAGACAATCATGGTAAAAACATGTCTAATGTGTGGGAATGACAGCAGCTTGTCTCAGTTCTGGAGGTATGCATTCCTCCATCATTATGACTTTGCAGTGGGGCAATAAGATACATTTTAAGTGTCAATAAATCTGCTCTTCAGCACAGTTCAAGTTTGGGTAACACTTTAGTTTTTTCTCACTATTAACTAGTTGCTTATTAGCATGCATATTACTAGGATATTGGCTGTTTATTAGTACTGATAAAGCACATATTAATGCCTTATTCTGCATGACCATATTCTACATCCCTTAATCCTACCCAATACCTAAACAACTACCTTACTAACTATTAATAAGCAGTAAATATGAGTTTTTTGAGGCAAAAGTTGTAGTTAATAGTGATAATTGGACCCTAATTTAAAGTGTAACCCAAGTTTGTATTCGACTGATTCGACTCTACAATCTTGGAATTTTAGAACACCGAATTTCAGAATGATCAGAGCAACAGATATGATGCTAAATCTGAAGAATATTCCAGTTATGAATGAATTATTCAGTCACTTACTTTTTAAAGTGCATCTTATCTTCCTAATCAATTCACGAGGAGTTTATTCTGTAAATATGTTTCCATCACAGTTTATTTGCATTTCTTTTTGTCAATATACAAAATTATCCACCTCAAGTTTATTCATTTTGGAGATTTTACATCTTGCCGTTTTTTTATGCAATATCCCAAAATGCCTAGTTTTTCAGAAAGCAACCAAAGATGTGTAGGCCTAAATGCAACCCATTCAAAATACTGTACTACTTACATTATTCCAACAGCCAAATTGCATGTGTATGTTTCAGAAAACTGCTTCACACATAACAGAAGTGCATCGAAGTTTATATTCTAGCCTATTTGCGGTCAAATCCAATAGATCATCGCCAAAACATGGACTGCTTTGTAGCTGCATTTCTTAGTTACTGTCCATGTTTTAGTGTGTTGAAAATGGTTAAATTATCATTATGATGCATGTTTTTGTCTCATCTTCATGATTGATTAAATCAAAAAACCTTTAATCAACAAATATTTTTATCAGTTATTTTATTGGCGAGTTTAACACTGCATGAAACGTTCCTTTTGTGATTCAAACCTACAACTTATGTTGCATGTTACAGGCCCCAAGACCAATAAGCAATAAGCCACATAACTGCAAGTATCCATTAAAGACTCAACACTTCAACAGCCCCAGTTGAGTCTAATGAGTGATAACCATGACAATGCAAGTAATTAGAGAATGATGAGACATCAAAGACTTGCTTCAAAGGCTTTCGTGAGAGATTTGGAGGATGGCGCTTTGGGCGTTCGAGATGGATATCACACGGATGAGTCTCGCATCTGTCTCAGCTGTGCCAGCTGACGCAAGCCGTGTTTCTCAGAATAACCCTGACAGCTCAGCTCCATCCTGACACGCGTGTGCCACCGAGGAGGAGCAGCAGATGCAGAAACAATGTTTCTGATCCAACTAATTGTTTTGGACCAGTGTGCATGGTAAAGTTTGAACATGCATGCTGTCAAACACTTTGAATTGAAGAACAGAAATATAACCAGAGTTCCCCAAGCATGCATGGCGCTCCAACCTGTCCAGCATAAACATGCGTGAAATCTTTCCATTTGACCCTTCAAGGCCGTGTTCCACTAGACCTGTCATATGAAAGACTCCTCAAATATTCCCATGTCGGAAAGGGTTGTCTTATCGGTGCAGAGGCTATTCCATAGTTCATAGGCCGTGTGACACTGTGTCTAAGGTTCTCATTTTCCTCTCACTTAAAACACCGCAGCAGTGATGTCCCTTGTGGGCCCAGTCAGGGGAAAGCTGTCTGCTCCGAGGGCAGGGTCGGCCGCTCCTTCAGACCACGACTGCCAGAAGGCAGTAGGGAAATGGCAAGCCAGACGCGTGCCTGACTGAATACGCAATGAAGAGCTGTGAGAAAGACATATATGTCAGATATTTCATGATGTTAAAAACAAGCCATCTGAATTTGACCGATTACGCCAGTGTTTTATCCAGTGAAGACCGACTGGACGTGATGAGATTTACTTAATGTCAAAAAATCCCTTTAGTCATTTATGTAAGGGAAGTGGAATTAAAGCTTAGTCCTGACAAGATTGAAAAGCGCAGCTCTCGAGAGAGCATGACGTATGTCAGAAGTTGTGAGAAAAAGTAAGAACCCAGAGAGAAATGTCATTGGAGTTCATTGAAGTATAGACTATGAGGCCCTGTTTACACCTGGTATTAAAATGCGTTTTGGTCGATCGGATCACAAGTAGGCGAGGCAGACACATTCCCGTTTACACCTGGTGTTTTAATCCGTCTCTTTTTTCCACTTTCAACCACTTCTGTCCTGATTTATTTGAGGGGAGGGTCTATGGGCTGGTAAATGCATGGACATTTTCAGATCTTTTGATCTAATGGATGAAATAATCTCACGCAATTTACATATGAACATGACCGGAGAAAACAGATATACATACGGAGAGCAGCAGCTTTCATTTATGGGCTTGTTCTTGTTCGCTGTTTTTCTAGAAAGTTCTGCCAATACAAATGAGTCAAGGTGCGTACCACCTTTCCTGTGATTTCTTGCACCGCACATAATGAAGAGAGAAACATTTCTGATGCACGTTAAAATACATCATTAAAGGGTTAGTTCACCCAAAAATGAAAATTCTGTCATTAATTACTCACCCTCATGTCGTTCCAAACCCGTAAGACTTTGGTTCATCTTCAAGAACACAAATGAAGACATTTTTGATGAAATCTGAGAGGTTTCTGTCCCTCCATTGACAGTTACGCAACTACCACTTGATGCTTTTAAAATTTATGAAGAGATTGTAAAACTAATCCATATCGATTAGTAATCATAATCGATCATAATCGATCGCTTTATATGATGAACAGATTGAATTTAGGCTTTTATTCACATATAAATATTCATCAACTCAACATCAGTTGTGGTAAACGGAAGCTCAAGCATGTTCACTTGACGTGCGAGAACCAATGAGGTTTATTCTCGTGTTACTCAGCACGTTTGAGCTTCTGCAAGAACCAATGAGGTTCATTCTCGTGTTACTCAGCACGTTTGAGCTTCAGCAATAACCAATGAGGTTCATTCTCGTGTTACGCAGCACGTTTGAGCATCCCGAAAGAACCAATGAGGTTCATTCTCGTGTTGCGCAGCACATTTGAGCTTCCGCAAGAACCAATGAGGTTCATTCTCGTGTTACACAGCACGTTTGAGCTTCCGCAAGAACCAATGAGGTTCATTCTCGTGTTACGCAGCACGTTTGAGCTTCCTCAAGAACCAATGAGGTTCATTCTCGTGTTACGCAGCACGTTTGAGCTTCCGCAAGAACCAGTGAGGTTCATTCTCGTGTTACGCAGCACGTTTGAGCTTCTGCAAGAAACAGTGAGGTTCATTCTCGTGTTACGCAGCACGTTTGAGCATCCCGAAAGAACCAGTGAGGTTCATTCTCGTGTTACGCAGCACGTTTGAGCATCCCGAAAGAACCAATGAGGTTCATTCTCGTGTTACGCAGCACGTTTGAGCATCCCGAAAGAACCAATGAGGTTCATTCTCGTGTTGCGCAGCACGTTTGAGCTTCTGCAAGAACTAATGAGGTTCATTCTCGTGTTACGCTGCACGTTTGAGCATCCCGAAAGAACCAATGAGGTTCATTCTCGTGTTGCACAGCACGTTTGAGCTTCAGCAATAACCAATGAGGTTCATTCTCGTGTTACGCTGCACGTTTGAGCTTCAGCAATAACCAATGAGGTTCATTCTCGTGCGTCAAGCATGTTCAGTTGAGCTTGTGTTTATTGTATTTTTGTAAATGCGGTTGTCACATGCCTGCATTTTTTGGGAGTTAATTCGGTTGTAGAATGTGTTTGTTACTCCCATAAATTACAACTGAACTGTGTGTAAAGAATGGGATTAAGCACTAAAAGGTGTATTCATTATGTTGCCCTTATCCATTGTCGGGTCTGAAATAATTTGCACACTTAATCTAGTGTGACTTGCACACTATTGGAGCACAAATCAGGAAGTCCTGCTGTCTTTGCCACCAAAGGCCCGACCAACTTTTGTGGAAGGAGGATCTCAATCATTGAAGGTGAATCTGAAAGCATTTTTGCTTCTAGTTACCATGGCAACATCAGAGCCAAAACCTTTCTGTTTTCAGACATAAAAATCAATGTGAAAAGTTGCTTCTTTCACTTTTACTTACCTGACAGTGCCTCCATAAATAGTTCTATTCATTTAGAGCTGGTGGAATGAAGGGGAAAAGAAAGAATGTCTGGAACTCCTAAATCCAGTGCTGCAGATGATAGATCTCCAGCCTTAAGTATTTATCACCGCAAATAGCGATATGCAGTGATTTCAACAAATAGGTCTTTGTCATATGCCCCACATTGCCAGTGTGGTAAAATTCCAGCAAACTACATCACGGATTCCCCCTTACTCCAGCTCAGCCACTTTTACTGTTTTATTCACGCCCTGTACTGATTTTTATATATAAATTTCCCATCCCACTTTGTTTTTTTACATTTCCCCATCTTTTCCCCACGTTAATAGCCTTTAACATAGTACAGTGCTGCCCTGGTAACAAAGAGAGGCTTCCTTAAGCCATTAATCATGATGACAAGTCCTTTGTTGTCAGTTAGCAGCTGTGCGCAGAGGAACATTACTCTTCTATTCTGGCCTGCGGTGCCGAGTCGGCCCGCTCTGCTCCTCTTTTCATGAGGAATCGGAAACTGGAGGGTCCAACCCCTGCTCGCTTATCAGCTGCTAATTGAACTCCCAGCTGTTAAGAAAATGGTCCCTGTGTGTATTTTCAGCCGAGTTTTGGCAGATATTGCAGCCTGGAGTGAACTCGGGAATGTCTGCCAGCCGCGCTAGTTTCTAAAGGTTAATAATTTGTTTTTGATGAAGGATGATGGCAAACTTTGAGTCGCGTGAAACCGTATTTTAAATGACCGGCCCTCTGAGAATTCCCTGCATGTCAACATCTCAACTTCATTTTTAGCTCTGGGGCTGTTTAGATATGCTAGCGCCAACCTATTCACAGCAATAGTTTATAGCAGTAGGCACTCGGAAACAGCTGTTTTATTTACTCGCCATTGGCTGGTAACTTGTAATATTTGAGGTTGCAAACATTACAAGTTTTAATTGTCAATTGGTGTATCGAGGAAGCCTTGTGATTTCCCCCCTTTCAGAATTCCATATGGCAACACATTTGTGGGATATTCCTCGTAATAAATCATCAAAAAGACGTTGTGGAAGTGGGTTTTATGTCCTAAATTATATTATACAGTACTGTTCAAAAATTTGGTGTCAGTACAATTTTGTTTTAAAGAAATTAGTACTTTTATTCAACAAGGAAGCATTAAATTGATGAAAAGTGACAGTAAAGATGTTTATAATGTTACAAAATATTTCTATTTCAAATAAATGCTGTTCTTTTGAACTTTCTGTTCATCATAGAATCCTGAGAAAAATGTGTCACGGTTTCCACAAAACAATAATAAATGTAAATAATAAAGAAATGTTTTCAACTTTGATAATAATAATAAATGTTTCTTGAGCATCATTTTAGAATGATTTCTGAAGGATCATGTGACACTGAAGACTGGAGTAATGATGCTGAAAATTCAGCTTTGAAAATAAGCATCTACTTTCATTGTTTGGACGAGAAGCTTGAACATTCTTCCAAAACAAACAATCAAAAAAGCATACAAATTTGGAATGATAGGGTGAATAAATAATTTTTCTGAATTTTTTCGCCCGTTTTTTTTTTTTTTTTTGAAGTAAAGGAATCCACAGAAATGACTTTGTGGATTCAAGAATATGGTAAAAGTGTGAAGATTTGGTGGTGAAGAGTACCTCTACAGTGATGTTTCCCAATTAACATATGTTGCATTGGGAGAAAAAAAATCAATTATTTAATTCAATTTTTTTTTCAATTCAGAATCAGAATTTTATTGGCTCGTGAGCAGGAGTGGGTTGTGATATTTTGGTATTATTTCCAACATAAAGCACGTTGAGCTTTATTGCCAGGTATGTTTACACAGACAAGGATTTTTTTTTTTTTTATATGGGAATTTATTTAATAAATTCAAATAATTTAAAATACATGACTGGGCAGGAATATTTTTGAATGATAATTTTTCTCCATTCCCGTCATTGGCGGGGTAGGTTAATTTTGGACCCTAACTGTATAGACGACGACCTCACAGTGTTTTAAAAAGTAGAAGCAAATTCTAGCTAGTTGCAGTGAACTCAAATTGACCGCCGAGAGTTTCACCACCCAAAAGTGCCACACTTTAATTGGCCGTGACATGCGGTTAGCTCTCCAGGTTTCTTCTCTACCCGCCATCAAACAGACATGAAAAATAAGCCATAATGCGCAACAAAACAACAAAACCAGCGCGGCTATGTATAAACATGACTCATATTGGAGTTGTTTTTGTCCTAACCACTGTTGTTGTGTAGATTAGGGTCTGTGAAAAGCACCGTGCGGTATTAGCCTGCTACGCGCTAACTGCTGTCGTACTGCCAAAAGCCTGGAGTCAATCCGTGTCTCTGGAGCTGCGTTTGGAGCAGAGCGCCTCCAGATGAACTTTCCCTCACCCTGCCTCCCACAACTGCTGCGACTGCCACTAGCTCGCTTACAGGCCTCCTCTGAAAGTGACAAAAAGCCTCTGCTGTGTGGTGACGGGCCTTGTTCTGTCTCTCTCCTTGTCCACCCCCATTTCCCATTCCCACTGTTTCTCTCACAAGAATGGGAAGCATAAATGTGTGTGTGTGTTTAAGACAGCGAGAGAGAATGAGAGAGAGCAGGGTGTCTCTGTCAGCTCAGCAGAAATCCCTCCCTAATGAAGTCCTTCCTGTCACCTATAGCGTCTGTTTACTTTGTTCTTCCTTTATTTTGCATAATATATGTGCATATAGGCTTGTTTGAGCGTGCGTCTTTGAGTCTCAGCTCCAGCCATATGTGACTGAGATAACAAGTTCCACAAATTAATGATGCTGTCGTAAACATATTTTTGGAGCCATGCTAAGTTCATATCATATAGTTTGCGTGTTTAAGTGTTTGGCTTCCTGAATATCGTGCTGTATTAAGAAAGTTTTGTGAATTTTTAGATTGGTGCTTGATCCAGTTTCTGTACCCCAGGAGGAAATCCTGCGGTTGCCCCTGGTGGTTTTGGGCATGAATGACACCTTGCATTGAAGGACGGATCCAAGTCATATCTGAGATCACAATGTCATAGACATTTGTCCTTCGGATGAGACGTTAAACCGAGGTCCTGACTCTCTGTGGTCATAAAAAATCCCAGTGGGGGTGTAACCCCGGCATCCTGGCCAAATTTGCCCATTGGCCTCTGTCCATCATGGCCTCCTAATAATCCCCATATACTGATTGTCTTCATCACTCTGTCTCCTCTCCACCAGTAAGCTGGTGTGTGGTGGGCGTTCTGGCGCAATATGGCTGCCGTCGCATCATCCACCACATTGGTGGTGGTTGAGGAGATTCCCCCTTCCATGTAAAGCGCTTTGAGTACCTAGAAAAGTGCTATATAAATGTAACGAATTATTATTATTATTATTATTATTATTATTATAGAGACTCTGACTTGGATGGGTAGGAAACCCACTAGAACACTCACTGTAACACAATTCAATGAAACACTTTAGCATTCGCGCTGGTAACTTTTGCTCGGGCAAGCACCACTGACATTTACTTAAAAATGTAAAAATGTAGTTGTGAAAGCAACAGCTGCTAACTACATGGGCAACAAGTGACTAATTACTTAAGACAACAAAAACATCAAGCCTCCCTGTCTGCTTAAATAGCTCATTATTGAAGAGTCCACACGTTTAAGATCCTCTCATGGTCTTTAGAGAGCCGCAATCAATAGGAAACAAGTTGGATAACCTCAGATACACCCTTGAATGTCTGAAACATGAGCTGTGCTAACATATTGATGCTTCTGATATCTCTGATCCAGGGAATATAGGTTCAAAGTGCTGGAGGTCCAAATGAAAGTAGATTTTTACATTTTCTGTAAAATGTGAATGGTGTTTAGCAGTGGAAATGTGCCACCACACATATAGGGCGTTGCTAAGGAGTTTCTATGATGGTTTGAATCATTTTTGGAATGTTTCTAATTGCTATTCTGTTGCTGGGGTTTTCTGGCGGGTTGCCAGAGGGTTTTGAAACCCCATCCCCAAATCTCTCTGATAGTCTTGTCGCTAGATATGGCTTGTGTACTTCATCGAAATGTTTATTGCAACTGTAGCTAAATGAATAATGACACATCCAATTTACTTAGCAGCCAAGGTAACTCTATCGCCCCCTTGCTGAGGTATCACAACAGCAGCACAACAATGCAATCTTCAAAGAGAATGGGCCCTATCATACACCCGGCGCAATGCGACGCAAAACACGCAAGTGTTTTTTGCTAGTTTCAGCCCGACGCAGTTATCATTTTCACGTCCAGCGCCACGTTGTTTAAATAGCAAATGCACTCGCGCCATCTGTTCGCCCATTGGCGTGCTGGTCTGAAAACGATGTGTGTTCAGGTGCATTGTTGGCGCGTTGCTATTTTGAGGAACTGAAACCGACTGTGCCATTGACCAACAAAAACCTGGTCTAAAGTCAATAGCGCAGTATTTTTTGTGTTATTTAAAGGGCGCGTTAGTAATGTGTGCCTATAGGCAGGTGCACAACGCGCGTACACTCTGCTTATTAGACACACAGGGACGCGCAGCAGCACACAAACATTTTTAAATATTAAAAATAAAAGGATTCCTCTCTTGGGATGCGTTCAGTCTTTCCGCTCGCAAATTCCTCTATATAAATAGCGATCCACCATGGTGCAAGTGCAACTGGCTTTTAAAGGGAATGGGAGATGAGACTCTGATTGGTTTATTGCACGTTATGCCCAAAACACACCCATGACTCATTAAGAGACTAGATACAACCCTTTTGGACCGACCGTTTTTTAAAACTAGTTAAACTAGCAAAAGTGGATTCGGACACGCCCTAAGTGCACGATGTGCTTAGATCGTTAAAAAAATAGGGCCCAATGTGTGCTTGCAGTGCATTGGTCAAGCATTCTTACTTAGGTAAAGTAGATATCTGCACTCTAAAAAATAATGTGTTGGCTCAACAAAATAAAATTAATGCAACAGTTTGCATACATTTTTTTTGAGTTATGACAACTTTGAGTGAATTTACGTTCAACCAACAAGCTACATTGAGTTAGAGGAACTTAATAATTTGTAGCATAAACACAAATTTTTAAGTTGATTGCTCAAAAAAATTAAGTCGCTCCAACTACCAGAGTTGTAGCCCTGGAACCAATTAACCAGTTCAAATCAACAGCTATCATAGCACATGCTAGCATAACTTATTTAACATGTATATCTAATGAACAAGTAAGATATTACTTGTCACTGCGTTAGTGCAGTCATTGCTTATAGAGTTAATGTAGTGTTTACCTTCATGTATCTACTCTTCAGTGGTAACCACAAAAACTTCAACATTACAGAAACTCTTTTAAATGTCAGACATAACAGCATTAAACAGGTCAGCATTAACAGGTCTTTCCCTTCACTAAAAACAAATAAAATAACACTTAATTTCAACATTTATTCTCCTTATCCAGTCCTATGCAAAGCATGTTGGGAACTAGAAATCCACTGCCTAATTTCCGAAGTTATCAAGACAATTTCATTGTTTCTACAACCTAATTTTTTTAAAAAAGCCAATCAACTCAGAAATTTGAGTTTAAATTACAGACGATATTAAGTTGATGTAATGATCAACATTATTATGTCAACAGAACTCAATGTTTGCAACATAAAAGGTTTCATTAAAACAATATATTAGAATTTTTAACTTGCAACCATGCATTTATTTAAGTTGTGGAAACAGGTCCCCTGAATTACTTTTTAGAGTGTGGCCTTAGGGTTAAAGGTTTGTTCAATAGTACTATTACCAGTCCTTAGCATGTGTTATGTGTCATCCCAAAGGAGCTCCATCTAAAAGTTTCCCAGTTAATTGAATCAGTATAACTAGTTAAAGTAAAAGTGTGATTCTGTCCTAAAAAAGCTAATTGAAACTGTCTTTCTTAACCTGGATGAATGGATATGAAACCCGGGCGTCATCTCAGAGTGATTAATCATAATTAGGAAGCCATTTAGTGGTCATACTTCATACCAAGATGTCATGTCTCTGCCTCTGGTAAAGTGATAATTAACCCCTAATCATCTTCTTTCTCAAGGTGCATCACTTTTATGATGACGAATATGGAAACTGGACAACTGGGAATTGCATCCAAACAACTGAAGGTAAGAAAAGCAGTGTCTGTTGGCTATATATACTTTGAAATTGTTTGTTTTTTTGTTTTCATTTAAAAAAATATATTTCTAGGGTGACATTAAACACACACACGTTGTGGTTTCTTGTTTTATGGGGACTTTCCATAGACGGAATGATTTTTATACTGTAAAACCTGTATATTCTATGCCCTTACATTAACCCTACCCTTAAACCTACCCATCACAGAAAACTTTCTGAATTTTACATTTTCAAAAAAACATCGTGTATGATTTATAAGCTATTTTCCCCATGGGGACAAAAAATTACATCCTTGTGGGGACATTTTGTCCCCATAATGTAGGGTTTACCAGGCCTCACACACACACACACACACACACACACACACACACACACACACACACACACATATATATATATATATATATATAATTTTTTCTTTTTTTAATCATTTTTAACTAATACAAATAATATCTCTCATTTATTATAGAATTATGTTGTCCCCATAATGTAGGGTTTACCAGGACACACACACACACACACACACACACACATATATATATATATATATATATAATCATTTTTATTTAATACAAATGATATCTATCCTTTATAAAAAAAAATAAAAAAAATTTCATTTTATATATGGATTTTTATTTTTAGATTTTATATATTTATTTATGTATAACTGGCCAAATAATTGTTTTTTTTTTTCTGCCAGTTAATTTACACAAAATTATCCAAACGAACCGATTCACTAAAAAGATTTATGTTCACAATGCTACATATAAGAGATTACAGTTTACGAGTGTGTTTGATTACTGCTTGTTACTGGAAATAGCTACTGTTTTTTAGCTGCGGTCATGCTAAAAAATGCTATTAAGTTGCTGTGTTGTAGTTGCTACACTATTACAACAATGCTAAAGTCATTTTGTACTCACTTTTGACTCTTAGAGGGTTTTAATTCTACACCTTGCCTGAAAGTCTTCAGATGCACTGAATATTAAGTTCCCAGGTGTGTGAGTTAAATCCACGAGGGGAACGGTGCTAGCAGACGAGTACACATGACTACGCCGTATTTACAGTTTGTAAGGATTCTTCCCGAGTGCAGTGTCACGTTCAATAGAGCCGGGAGCTAATTTTCACAGTCTATGAGGAGGACGGCCACATTAATCACTACTTTGAATTTTGAATCCTGGCACTTTCACGCAAGGCAGCTTTCCATGCCTTTGAGGGAGATAAGGCAATCTTTCACCATCTCTAATAGAATGAAAAAAGAGATGGGATGAAGCAGATCGAAAATGAGGGTGAGGGTGGATGAGGAGTTTGTCCACTCTTGATTTGATCCAATCAGGCTAGTGGACCATTCATTTACAAAATAGCTAACAATGTGTATTACTCATAAAAGCAACCTTAAGTGCTTGGATGGACTTGCAGAATAAGGACTCTATGCAAATGTGCAAAACAATGAGATAAAAATAAATTAAATAAGAGAAAATCTCTGAACTCAGAGAGATAAGCTTAGGCGGAAAGAGAGTATCCATAATTCAACAACAAAAGTTTCTCTTATAACTGAAATGTACAGTGAAAACACTCATTGATATGCATCAAAGAGAAAATGTAATAAAGCCACAGACTTCATCTTATTATCATAGACAGGTATGAACAAGCCTTCAGCCTTTTGGTTTTGAAAGATAGATTATATTGTTTTGTTTTGTGTCTTTTTAATACCTTTTCCTAAATTTAGGAAGTGTCAAAAAAGGTACAATATGCCAGAATTACTCAGAAAAGTGTTAAATCAGCCATTGTGTTGTCATGATCTTGACTTAGTTGTCTTCTCGTTTCTTATATATATATATATATATATATATATATATAAACTATATTGCCAAAAGTATTGGGACACCCCTCCAAATCATTGAATTAAGGTGTTCCAGTCACTTCCATGGCCACAGGTGTATAAAATCAAGCACCTAGGCATGCAGACGCTTCTACAAACATTTGTGAAAGAATGGGTCGCTCTCTGGAGCTCAGTGAATTCAAGTGTGGTACCGTGATAGGCTGCCACCTGTGCAAAAAGTCCATTCGTGAAATTTCCTCACTACTAAATATTCCACGCTCAACTGTTAGTGGTATTATAACAAAGTGGAAGCAATTGGGAACAACAGCAACTCAGCCACGAAGTGGTAGGCCATGTAAAATCACAGAGCGGGGTCAGCGCATGCTGAGGGACACAGTGCGCAGAAGTCGACAACGTTCTGCAGAGTCAATAGCTACAGATCTCCAAACTTTGTGTGGCCTTTAGATTAGCTGAAGAACAGTGCGTAGAGAGCTTCATGGAATGGGTTTCCATGGCCGAGCAGCTGCATCCAAGCCTTACATCACCAAGTGCAATGCAAAGCGTCGGATGCAGTGGTGTAAAGCACGCTGCCACTGGACTCTAGAGCAGTGGAGACGTGTTCTCTGGAGTGACCAATCACGCTTCTCTGTCTGGCAATCCGATGGACACGTCTGGGTTTGGCGGTTGCCAGGAGAACAGGACTTGCTTGACTGCATTGAGCCAAGTGTAAAGTTTGGTGGAGTGAGGTTTATGGTGTGGGGTTGTTTTTCAGGGGTTGGGCTTGGCCCCTTAGTTCCAGTGAAAGGAACTCTTAATGCTTCAGCATACCAAGACATTTTGGACAATTTGATGCTCCCAACTTTGTGGGAACAGTTTGTGGATGGCCCCTTCCTGTTCCAATATGACTGCGCACCAGTGCACAAAGCAAGGTCCATAAAGACATGGATGAGTGAGTTTGGTCTGGAGGAACTTGACTGGCTTAGAGTGGAGACTGCGAGCCAGGCCTTCTCGTCCAACATCAGTGCCTGACCTCACAAATGCGCTTCTAGAAGAATGGTCAAAAATTCCCATAAACACTCTCCTAAACCTTGTGGAAAGCCTTCCCAGAAGAGTTGAAGCTGTTCTAGCTGCAAAGGGTGGGCCAACTCCATATTAAACCCTACGGATTAAGAATGGAATGTCATTAAAGTTCATGTCCATGTAAGGCAGATGTCCCAAAACTTTTGGCTATAAATAAATAAATAAATTCAATAGCCTTCAACTTTGCACTTTTTACTAAGAACTTATCAGAATTTATTTGGTTTTTATGTACAGTTTGTATTTTTTATAACAGAAAATATCTATAAATATAAAGATTTCCTGTCACAAATAATATGAAAATTCAAGGCTGATTCTAAATCCATAACTTCTGATGAATGTCACAGATGAAACATAGTTTGAATAAGTTTTTTTGTTTTCCATGATCTCAATAAGTGAGAGAAACAAAGTCTGTCTAGACTGTGCTTTTGTGATTATGATTAATTTCTGACTGAATAAGCAAAGTCCTCTCGCTTTTGTTAAAGATCTGAAGACAACGTAATAAGATCAGCGGGTGGTAACCTGTCATGGTCGTCTACACACTTCACGCTTGGCCTATAATGTGAGATGCTGGAGGTGTGTGATTTTTGCAGAGGGCTTAACTTTGAATGTCACATTGATCACACTTGCTGATTCGGCTGTCAGGGATGTAATTAATGTCGTTTTAGATGTTCTCAAACTGTCATCGCTGATAACAGCTACAGATGTTCTGCATTGGATCTGTGACTCACGGTGTATTTTTACCATACTCACGGTGCCATTTTTATTTTTAAAGGGCAGTTGACAGCCATATTAGCATATTACTTTCTGCACATTGATTACTTGATTACCAATTATGAGTTGTGAGGAGCGGAAAATGGAGGCTTTATGGAAGTGCGAATTAAAATCATGATGTACAGCAAATTATTAAAAATTATAGACAAATTAAAGAAATAATAAAAAATAAATGTTTAAATAAAATAAATTAAAAGTATAACATTTATATTAAAAATATAGAATAAAATGAAACGATAGCGACTTCTAATCAGTTACATATTTCTAACCATTCTAAAAATATTTATAGTAAATAAATACACAAATTCAAGTCTATTAATGTCTTTGAGATATTGCTTATATACAGCGAATTGTTAAAAATTATAGAAAAATTTAAGGAATTATAAAAACTTCCTTTTATTAAGGAATATATAAAAATGTATAAATCAAATACATTAAATAAAAAATTACAAAAAATATTACAATATAGAATACAATTAAACAATATAGTGACTTAATCAGTTAAATATTTTAAAGCATGACTATTTTAAAACATATTTTTAAAAGATCCATGAAAATTTCATTTCCCTCCTGAAAAAAAACAACTCTTCTTAAACCAGCCTAAGCTGGTCTGCTAGTCAACTGGTTTAATCTGGTCTCCCAGCCTGACCAGATGAAAACTGACCAGTGCCAGGAGACAATATAAGACCATGCAGCAAACCATCTTAAGATGTTCATCATATGGCCTCTTTCATTAAAATTGAAATTATTTCTCTGATTAATATATGAGGACTGCTGCTTTTAAATGTGGGGTTTTCTCAAACTTTAAACAAATAAATCGAAATTACGATTTAGGCTTCATTTAGCACTGAAACAAGCAAAATATTAGCTTTGTTAATGCCATTTGACAAATTTGTGCATGTTATTTTTTCCATTAACCTTCATTGTTGTGCATGTCTAGCACTAGCTTGTTTTGTGAGTCATAGCGAATTCTGGTGATTTTTGTACCTTCGTCATGGTTAGCAGAGCTGCAGGGCTTCCCAGTGTGATTAGCTTAAAATTGGCTCTGAATCCCGCCATGGAGAACGTGATTTGCTTGTGCTTTTAAAGTTGGCGGCAATTTTAGGAAGCCTTTGAGTGGCTGTTTGAACTGAATTTGACCCGTCCGTTCCATCCTTTCACTGTTTGGTCTGCCGTTTGGATGGTGTTTGATTAAAACTTCACATTAGCCTTTGATGAGAACAGGCTTCTCCTTTGTAGCGCATGCTCCATCTGGAGAACCGGTCACCATAAGGCTGGCATCTTCAATGTGACATGCTCACATGCCCTCCAGCCACTGATAAAGGGATAGTTTGGCCAAAAAAACAACTCCTCTTGTTTTTTACTCACCCATGTTCTAAATCTACATCTTTTCTTTTTTTCTAGAAAGAAAGATTGAAGAATGTGGCTGCTCTTTTTATATACAATATTTTAGAAAACACATTTATATAAATAGTGTATCAAAACAAATTATTACAATTACTTATATTTAAAATTGATTATAAAATATTATATATATATATATATATATATATATATATATATATATATATATATATATATACATATACATACATACATACTGTATATATATATATATATATATATATATATGTGTGTAATATTTATATTCACAATTGATTATAAAAAATATATATATATAGTGCTGTCAAATCGATTAATTGCATCCATAATAAAAGTTTGTACTCAGTATCGGTATCGCCATTATTTGCCAGATGCGCGCTGTGACTCTGTTGCTTCAAGCACATCATCCTGCACACGGGATGCGCATACGCGCTTTGTGCCGCTCTGTGTTGGAGCCTTTCGTGTCTTTTGACTTTTGCGCAATGAAAGATTATTAATAGCCTTTCTTGTTCTGCCCTATCTATAATATGTTGCTGCCTCGTTAAAAAGCTGCGCTATACATTTAAAATAAATGTCTTTTAATTTATTAGTATATAGACCCTATTTCTATAAATATATTAACTTGTTTTTCATGAATGTATTTTACAACGTGTTACATTTTACCAGATTTAGTGCTACACTTACTCACTTTTATTTGTTCCCCAATAAATGTTTTTTGTGAATTTTATACAATTATTGTGCACTCATAATTTTTCTAGAGTAACTTTTGCTGCTGAATTATCCACTAATCTAGTTTATCCACCATCTAGTTTATAGTAGTATTTTTGTCATTGATTGTGATTATATATTTTTTTAATTTGTTGTTTTTCTTTATAATGAAGTTGTCTGTATTTAGTAGATTGTGTTTAACACACAAAAGAGTGATTATAAGTTCAACAGACTGAGGTATAGAAATTCTACATTGAATTTTTAAACAAAACTGCGCTGGTATCGGATTGGTATCGGTATCTGCCAATGCTCAGAATTTTTGGGATCGGATCGGTTCTGAAAAAATGGTATCGGTGCATCCCTAATTTAAATAGGCAAATGCTTAAGAGTCTATGATTGGATCATTATTGCAGTGATTTTTGTGTATGTTTGGCAACAGTTCTTCCACCCCTAATTGATGGAGTGTGTAGCTTTTCATTTCTTAAACAACCATGTAGGAAGACACATCATGGCCATATCCCAGGATGACAATGTCAAGATTCATCAGGCTCAGACTGTGAAAGAATGGTTGTTTAAGAAATGAAAAGCTACACACTCCATCAACTAGGGTTGGAAGAACTGTTGCCAAACATACACAAAAATCACTGCAATGATGATCCAATCATAGACTCTTAAGGATTTGCCAATTTAATTCCAAACAGCGACTTTTTTTTGGCCGGGCAGTGTATATGTGTGTGTACTGTGTGTAATTATGTATATACTCCTTCATGTATATATTTAAGAAATATTTGCATGTATGTACTGTGTATATATATATATATATATATATATATATATATATATTTAGATAATTTATATTATATATAAATATAAATGTTATATATAAATATATTTATATATAAAATATTTATAACTTTTTTTGTGCTGTCAAATCGATTAATCGTGATTAATTGCATCCAAAATAAAAGTTCATGTTTACATATGTGTGTGTGTAATGTGTATAATTATTATGTATATATAAATACACATACATGCATGTATATATTTAAGAAAAATGTGTAATATTTATATATAAAATATTTATATTTATATATAATATAAATTATATAAATATATACGTATACAGTATATACATGCAAAATTTCTTAAACATATACATGAATGAGTGTGTCTTTATATATACATAATAATTATACACAGTACACACACATATATTACGTAAACACAAACTTTTATTTTGGATACGATTAATCGCGATTAATCGATTTGACAGCACTAAAAATATTTATATTTATATATAAAATAAATTATCTAAATATATATACAGTACATACATGCAAATATTTCTTAAATATATACATGAATGAGTGTGTATTTATATATATTTAAATATATAACTCAAATTCACCTAATGCAAACATGTGAGTAAAAATAAAAAATAGATATTTTATATTTTAAAAATATAAAATAGATTATATGTCTTTATAAATAAAATATAATATATATTCCTTTTTTTTAAGTTTATGGCTGCTCTTTTCTGGTGACTGGAGCTTTTAAGCTACAAAAAAGACACAAAAGTACCATAAAAATAGTCCATATTACTTGAGCGTGAAATCACAAGTCTTCTGAAGTCATGTGACATGAGGGTGAGTAAATGCTATAGTACTTTAATATGATATTTTTGGGTGAACTATCCCTTTAAAGTTTCCAAACACCCAGAAAAGTCTTTGCAATTTTGTCAGGGAAAGCGATGATGTAATGGCAACAAGAGAACAACAAGTTCTGCCAATAACTGATGACGCAAGACAACAGTGCATGCCGTGATGTGTTAATAAGAAAAACATTTTGTTCATACATAATTTTTTGCTTAAAATACATTCATTTCATCTGTTTTCTAGGCATGAGCATGATTCATCGCATTTATTATTCCAATTGCATTTATTATGTTTTCTCCATAAATAGGTAAATCCATTAGACTACACAAGCGTGCTGCTGCAGGTTTATATATAGCAGCCACTCAGCGTCCAAGACCCGTGTAGTGACCCGCACCATCTGCTGCCACACAGTGCCACAAAATGGCAGCCAGGCAGGTAATTCAAGGCTCTCGCGTGCCAAGAGCGCTGCCCGAGCGTCCATCAAGCGCACATGAACGTCAGGTCCCCAGCAGTGCTTCTCAGGCAGCAGTATGTTGGAGTTTATTAAACACTTCGAGGCAGACACACGCCTGGTTAGTGTGGGCTGTAGTGCATGACAGCACATCAGGATGAGAGAAGACGTTTGGGTGGTTGTTGCTTGAGGGATACGGCCGAAGAAAGGTTCATTTTAGTGGGTGAATGTAATGAAACCTGTCTAGAACATGCCCATGTGATATTTCATGCCACAGACAAAAAGTATCATTAAAACTCATTTTTTTAAGACCACTAAAGTCAGCATGAAATGGAAACTCACCTTGTCTATTTTCTAAATGCATGTATTGATCTTCAGACTCCCTCCATCTAATCAATATATATATATATATATATATATATATAGGTTTAAATGATCATATTTTTCATAAGCTATTGAAGCTTCCGCTGCTATAATATAATTTACACCCAAATTCACCTAATGCAAATATATGAATAATTTAAAAAATTAAAAATTAAAATTAAAAAATATTAATAATAATAATAGTAATACTATTTCATACATTTACAAATAAATATATACAAATAATTGCTCTTATATTTTTATATATATATTATACACAATACTCAGCTTTTAGGGTCCAGTTGCTTATTAGCATGCATATTATTGGCTGTTTATTAGTACTTATAAAGCACATATTAATGCCTTATTCTGCATGACCATAATCTACATCCCTTAATCCTACCCAAAACCTAAACTTAACAACTACATGTATATTCTTTTGGTTTTAGTGTGAAATATGACCTGGGCATGCATGTTTTTTTGGAGATTACAACCGTATGTCTTGCTGAGAAAACTTCAATAGCTTTGTGAGGAAAAAGAGACACAGCTTGGGGCGTCTCCGTGTTGTGGCGATGGTGTTGACGGGAGACGTTTCAGTTCCTCGTGATCCGTCGACGTGCGATCACTTCTTTCTCAGTTCTGCTTGGGTCCTTTTCACAAAAGCACACGCTGTTTCTTCTCCAGAACGACTTGTCGCATGTAATTTTGATTGTGCCTTAATGATGTCCCATTGACAATTTCTGAGGAAACAAAGAGCTGCACTCGATGAGAAATGAAATATTCTTGATTTTAATGAGGGGTTTTGGTTATGAGCTGCGAGACATATGATTACAAGTTCTATCTCTGAGAATGCCTGTCATATATGCGTTGTTTATGTTCCGGCATTGAAATGGAACAAAATGGCTTCTTTTTTTGTTTGTTTGTTGAACTAAAATCAGGCACAACCTGAAATAATGATACGGCAGCATATGTGCAGATTTGTCTTTTTCATTTAATTTTGTTTCATTAGATGCAGAATTGCTGTTGGAGAACTGTTAAATTCAATGATTGCTCATCAAAGCATCAATAGTGCAGAAATATATGCATTTATATTGAACGCAGTAAACTCTAAAGCAGCTTTGATGTTAGTTATAGGCTTTAGTCATTTGATTGGTCTAGTGGCATGTCTACGTTTTAAGGTAGCGTCATCTCTGTCTGCGTTTCTCCCCGTCTGCTGAAAGGCGAACAGCTGTAAAGCTCAGATGCCGGGCTGCTTTCGTCTCCTCCTGAGGATTAGTAACTAAAGAGCTAAAGAAGCCTCTGCTCGAAAGATGGGAAAGCTAGTGCGTCTAAAAGCACACAGCTGAAGAAACAAAATCCTTTTGTGCATCTCTGTTAATCTGAACACTATCTAGGGCTAGATGCATAAAATAATGCATTTGAAAGCATGAAATCAATCCGTATGATTTAGTCACCCATCCTTAAAATGTTCTGGTCTCTTTTTCACAATGCAGAGGCACAATAGAATGTTCTTGGCCTTAAAATAGGCATGCATAGAGGAAGGAGCCTTACATTTTAGCACTGCAAAAATTATTGTTCCTTATCAGGTCTGTAGCTATGTTTGAATGAATGTACACTGCCGTTCACAAGTTTGCGGTCTGTAAGATTTTTGAAAGAAGTCTCTTATGCTCACCGAGGCTGCATTTATTTGATCAAAAATACAGTAAAAACAGTAATATTGTGAAATATTATTACCATTTAAATTAACTGTTTTCTATTTCAATATACACTATATTGCCAAAAGTTTTGGGACGTCTGCCTTTACATGCACATGAACTTTAATGACATCCCATTCTTAATCCGTAGGGTTTAATATGGAGTTGGCCCACCCTTTGCAGCTATAACAGCTTCAACTCTTCTGGGAAGGCTTTCCACAAGGTTCAGGAGAGTGTTTATGGGAATTTTTGACCATTCTTCTAGAAGCGCATTTGTGAGGTCAGGCACTGATGTTGGACGAGAAGGCCTGGCTCACAGTCTCCGCTCTAATTCATCCCAAAGGTGTTCTATCGGGTTGAGGTCAGGACTCTGTGCAGGCCAGTCAAGTTCCTCCACACCAAGCTCGCTCATCCATGTCTTTATGGACCTTGCTTTGTGCACTGGTGCGCAGTCATGTTGGAACAGGAAGGGGCCATCCCCAAACTATTCCCACAAAGTTGGGAGCATGAAATTGTCCAAAATGTCTTGGTATGCTGAAGCATTAAGAGTTCCTTTCACTGGAGCTAAGGGGCCAAGCCCAACCCCTGAAAAACTACCCCACACCACAATCCCCCTTTCCACTAAACTTTCCACTTGGCGCAATGCAGTCAGGCAAGTCCTGTTCTCCTGGCAACCGCCAAACCCAGATTCGTCCATTGGATTGCCAGACAGAGAAGCGTGATTGGTCACTCCAGAGAACACGTCTCTACTGCTCTAGAGTCCAGTGGCGGCGTGCTTTACACCACTGGATCCGACGCTTTGCATTGCACTTGGTGATGTAAGGCTTGGATGAGCTGCTCGGCCTTGGAAACCTATTCCATGAAGCTCTCTACACACTGTTCTTCAGCTAATCTGAAGGTCACACGAAGTTTGGAGGTCTGTAGCTATTGACTCTGCAGAAAGTTGGCGACTTCTGTGCACTGTGCACCTCAGCATGCACTGACCCCGCTCTGTGATTTTACGTGGCCTACCACTTCGTGGCTGAGTTTCTGTTGTTCCCAATTGCTTCCACTTTGTTATAATACCACTAACAGTTGACCGTGGAATATTTAGTAGAGAGGAAATTTCACAAATGGACTTATTGCACAGGTGGCAGCCTATCACGGTACCACACTTGAATTCACTGAGCTCCTGAGAGCGACCCATTTTTTCACAAATGTTTGTAGAAGCGTCTGCATGCCTAGGTGCTTGATTTTATACACCTGTGGCCATGGAAGTGACTGGAACACCTGAATTCAATGATTTGGAGGGGTGTCCCAATACTTTTGGCAATATAGTATATTTTAAAATGTAATTTATTTCTGTGATCAAAGCTGAATTTTCAGCATCATTACTCCAGTCTTCAGTGTCACATGATTCTTCAGAAATCATTCTAGTATGCTGATTTGCTTTTATCTTAACTATTATCTATTATTATTATCAATGTTGTAAATCATTGTGGTGCTTAATATCTTTGTGGAAACGGTGATAATTTTTTTTTCAGGATTGTTTGATGAGAAAGTTTTAAATAATAGCATTTATTTGAAATATTATTATTTCTAACAATGTAAAAGTCTTCACTGTCACTTTTGATCAATTTCATGCATTCTTGCTAAATAAAATTAATTTCTTTAAAAAAAAAAAAAAAAAATCTTACTGACCCCAAACTTTTGAACAGTAGTGTATATGGAGAAACATGCTTTCTGCATACATATTATATCAATCACCATCTTGACTCATGAATATTAATTACATGACATGGCGTTCATCCAATAGTCATACTTGATTTGCAGAAAGACAGATGTTGCTATATAACTAATCATAGTATGAGTGGCACTTATTGCATGTTGCAGACGCTACTGTGTGACTCAAGGTTGACGTTTAAATGCTCAGCTATTATTTCTTTTTTTCCACCGTTACTAAGCAACATAAAACTTTTATAATATTTCTGGGGAGGTTTATTGACTGCTAGGTGAAGTCTGATCACTTAAAAGTAACAGCAAACCACACCTATAAACCACAATATGATGGATTAATAATGTCTGTAAACAAATGGTGTGGTATGAGTTGTATAAGTTTATTACACATTAAATGTTTGTTCAAAAATAATAATGCTTGCAGTAGCATTTGAACAACATATGAGATCTCATTTGGCCTGAAGTTATAAACAGAGGCTCATAGACTCTAGGAAATCTTGCACGTAGGCATCTTGCTCATGGGGGACTGAACAGCGCTAGCTGTGACCCAGCACAACATCTTCCCTGTATTCTCAGCCTGAGCAGGAAAGACATTGGCAGGCAAGACGCAGACCCTCGCTTTGGCTCGGAATCCCCCAAGTGTCTCTCCTTCCTCTCATCTTCTGTCTGTTTCTCCCGCCCAGCTGCAGAGTCAGAGACGGAGCTGGACCGCTTTATGGTAACACTACTTTATTTCAAACTTTTATTAATGATGTTTTACAAACATTTTTACATATTACATAATGTGTATTATAAAACAAATAGTTCTAATTCTGATTAGAAGAGCTGTGTGCTCGCCCCCTTTTTCAACGCCGCTGGTTCCAGAAGTATTTTTTCCATTTTTCCATAGGGATTTAAAAAAAAGTAGTCATTAAAGAGTTATAAGCTATGAAACTATCCAACCAGCTATGAGCTGAATCATAACATTAGAAACTTTCATTTGAAGCGAAAAAGTTTGGGAAAATTGAACTGTATACTACTTAACAGCTTTAGTGAGGGGAAGAACTACAATCCCATGAAGCATTGCAAACAGCATAATCAAATTAAAAACGATGGAAAAATATAAAACTACTCATTTACAAATGTTGGTATAAACTTAATGCAATAAACTTAAAATATATTGTTTGTATATGTGTGTATATATATATACATATACATATATACAAACAAACTATATTTTAAGTTTTTTGCAAAATATGCATTCATGGGAGTGGGCGGAGCTAAAGAGCTATTTTGGTGCGTTTTGCTTTTTTGACTGATTGGTGTAATTTTCTGTACAGCATCATGGGTAATGTAGTTTTCCACCAGGAATTACGCTGTTAAACATGATTATTTAAAAAAAATAAGTGGGCTGACGACTTTATCAGAAGCAAATACCATAGATTAACAACATTGTAGCTCACAGTCTGCGTTTAAAGGTTTATGTTATTGTTAAAAATCAGTTTTCCTATGGAAAAAACGAATGGAGTTTTTACTTCCGGAACCCGACTGTTGCATTCTATTACATAACTCTATGGAATATTCAATTCTGATTGGTCAATCGCAGCATTCTGTGGTCAAATATTTTTGGATAATGACCATTGTCCCAGGCACCAGATTTCCAAGTTTCATGTCTCTCAGATGACTCAGTTTCTTTTTGCTTGCTAAAAACTTCAACTCAGTATTTGTTACTATATTAGCTTTTTAGTTGTGTTATAATTGAGTTAAAGCACAGTGAACTTTATCTCAAAAAACTGGCCATCAAGTCACATTTATTTATGGCTCATATACAATGTCAGTGTTGCAAAGTTAATCAGTTATGAAGCAAGTTTAATTGAGCTGTAAGCAGCTCTGAAGACATACTGCAAAACATTTTTTTTTCTTGTTTTCAAATATCTAAACATTCTTAATTCAATTCAAGATACATTTACTTAAGAAGCAGCATTTACAGAAAAATTGATCAAAGTAAAGAAGAAAACAAGAAAAAATATGTCAGTGAGGTAAGAAAAATGATCTTGTTTTCCCTTTGAATTAAGTTTATTTTTCTTGCCCCACTGACAGATATTTTTTCTTGTTTTAATTTTGATAAACACAAAAAAATATTTTGCTTCTCGAGTAAATGTATGTTGATTTAAGAGTTTTTAGATATTGCTAATAGAAAACAAGTACAAGTCAAAAATACTAAGCAAGAAAACTTTTTTTCTTGCAATAGTGCAATAGTGTCAGTATTCAGATCAAGACAGTTCAATGTTGATTCAGTTGAGTTTATTATTTTACAAGTGTCAATGTTGCAAAGTTAGTGTCATTATCCAGCACATTTCAGTTCAGTCTTTTAAACTCCAGTCAGGAAGACCAAATTATAATGCAGATTATATATGTATATTTCAACACTTATAAATGTCATGAAACCATGAGTCGTCAATTACTTGGTGAAAGTTAAATCGCTACCAAATGTCTAAAAGCCGTTCACATTGAAAAACATTCAAAACAATCAAACTTTTATTGGTTGACAGAGTGTTTACATTTGAGAAATTTGGCTATATGTATAAATATACAATGAATTTGGCATAATATGGAAAAAGATCTTTTCCATGGCTAAAAAGTTTGTGTATTTCAGCAGAAATCTGAAGTTGGTTATGCAAAATGCGAGTGACACTAGCAGAAAAGCAGATTTTTGAAATGGAGTATGTTGAATCAATGTCAGGAAAGCAAGTAGTGACTCCAGTTTGGAGGTTGAAAGTCTATGACTGAATCCGATATTGCCATGAGAAACGCTCTGAGAAGAGATGGAGCTGTAAGTCGATATGCAGACATCGTTTTATCTGTGTCTGAAGCACTTAATCAGAAAATCCATCAGATGACGGCGACTGAGGTGGCCTCTTGTTCATAAATAATAACACACTGATCTGAAATTGAATGTCCTGCTTTTTTTATCTGCGAAAATGGAGGAAGGATATTTGATAAACATATTTATTGCAGAGCATCTTCAATTTGAGATTGTAAAGATTCTGATAGTGTTATGTGTGCATTATGCATTAAAGTTACAAAATGTGCAGCATTTCAGAAATATTAGGTCATGAGGTAGACATGATGAAAGATACAGATATTGATACGGTTTCAGAAAAAGCCCCATAGTTGAATCTGATTCTAATATTTGATGTATATTTAATAAGATTAGATTGTGTGCTGTATGCTTGAAGTGGGTGCAATTATTTGACATTATTTGCTGTGTTATGTTTACCTTTAAGAAAAAATAGCTTATAAATTGCAGATTTGAATAATTTACCTTTAAATTTACGATCTTTGACTTCATTTTATATGTTTAAAAATAATTTGTTTCGTTGTTTTGAATGAATTTTGACGTTGTTCTTGCTTTAGATGATATATCTATGACTATATTTTTTAATGCTAGGCCAAATTTTTATATTTGTATGTGTTAATTTTGTAGTGGTGTGTTTGTTGTTTTGAATTAGGTGTTTGTTGTTATTGTTTGGTTTTGTGTTATGTTTAGGTTTACCCTAAAGAATAAAATGTGTTCCAAATTAAATTATAACAGTTTATGCTGTCATGATAAAGTTAAGGAAATAATATTTTTGTAAGGAAATTAGTATTGAAGTCATTGAAAGAAATAGTTTTTAAGTGACAAAACGAAGTCTTAATGATGTAGAAAATATAATTTTTATGCATTACATTTCCAAAAATTAAAAACTAAATTGCGCACTGTTGCAGAAGTGATAGGGTCAGGATATGTTTATTCACAATTCAATTGTATTTTTTAATTTAAATTTTATTTCACAATTTGCATTTATTTATAGATACTTTTATCCACTATAAAGATACAATGTTTCATGTGGTAACACTTAATTTAACAGTTTTTATTCAAGTCATAAATATTATTTAATATGACATTTGACTGAATAAACTCGGCTTAACAAGGTTAAAATTTCCAGGAAATTTTAGGGTCATTTTAATTTTAATTATCTTAAACAAAACCCTTTTTCTTATTTTCTGTAAACAAAATTCTTTTCTGTAAAAAATCTGATATCAGTCAAATTTACAAAAAAAATTGTAGCCGCAGATGATGTACTGTATAGGAGGTGTGCTGGATGTAAAGATAGGGATGTGCATATTCCAAACCCTGCTTTCTGATTGGCTGCTCTCTGTGACAGGCAGCGCTGATCACGCCCCCGTGCTGTGCCTGGTGATGTTTCATGTGCCCGAGTGCAGGCAGGCAGTTTTGAAAGCAGTTCCTGATAGAGGCTACTTCTCCGATTCTACACTGGCAGAGAACGAGAGAGGGAGTGAGCGAGGGAGAGGGGAGAGCGAGCGAGAGAGAGACAGAGGGAGAGGGAGAGAGAGAGATTTCTCCCCGTGCGCCGGGTCCACATTTGCACGATGGCATCAGATCCAGGGCTGCTGCCCCTCTTAGTGTGGACTATATCAATGCATGTCCTGGGCTCCAGAGGAACGTCTAATAATGAAGGTAAGTGTAAGTGTGTGTGTCTTACAGATGGGGATTTATGCCGGTTTGCTTTCAGATGTCAGGGTGATGCATATAGGGAGACCGGGGCTAGTTGTCACACGGGGAAGTTGTCACAACGTCTCTATCGGTAACTAAGAATTAGAGTTTAAAGTTAATGTGTTTTATCAATCCCTATATCATTATATTGTACTTTTCTCCTACTTTATTGTTCTGCATTGTAAGACGTCCTTGAGTATTATTATTATTTATTATTATTATTATTATTTGTTACAGCTGTTAGATGACCACAATAGAACAAGAGTGATGTATATTAAGAGAAAAATCAGCCATTTAATGAACATAATTCAAACTTTTGTGAGTCAGTATCAGTGTTTTTCATAAATATCTGGTCTCTATATGTTGTAATTTTATACAGTGCAATTTATGATTGCCAGAAAGGTTATCTTTTTTTTGCATAATTTGATTTGTGTATCTGTTTGAATTCTGCTGAAAAGCATATAATAGGCTTTTTAAAGGCAGGTTTTAATCGTGACAACATGCCCTGCTATCACCAAAAGTCAATGTGTGTTCAACAAACAAATTTTTTTCCCTTGCCAATAATGGTGTAAACAGCTTTTAATATATGCAAAAAATATTGACTTTCAAAAATAAACTTTATCTGAGAAAATATGCCCTGAGAAAAATGTGACAACTAACCCCGGTCTCCCTTTGATGATAAATACTTGTATGCATCAGTACAAATGACAGGGAAACTTTAATTGAGAGTGACGTGCATGTGCGTGTGTGTTTGTGAGTGTGTGGGCTGATCGGTTACTGTGAAAGAGGGAACACACTGCCTATTCGGATCTGTCATTGTGATTGGACTGATCCCAGCACTTTTTCTGAGTTCTGCTGGGCTCGTCGGTGCGATAACACTCAGTGAGAGCGTTTCTGATTCTTTTTAGGGTTTCTGATATAAATCTGCCATCATGTCACTGACTACATGACTACATCATGCTGTAAATCCTATATTTTTGAGCATCAAATTGCCAAAAAGAGCACTGTTGGGGGGATAAGGGTCTTTTCTCAATGAGTACAGCTCATGTTATCTAACATCAGATCATCACTGAGTTGTTCGCTTACACGCTGTGCGATGATGTCTTGTTAAGTTAGCAGTGTGTGCTCAGGCTATGTGGTCATTCCCTCTCATAATTCATAAAAATATAAATCATGCATGTGTGTTATTTGTCTAGATCAGAGGTTATCAACCTTTTCTAACTCCTGAGCCCCACACCAGACATTTGCATCTTTGTTATTAACTTAAAATCATTCGTTTTCATTATATTAACAAGCACTACCTTTTACATCTTTTGCCATGTCCTGGATTCATCATAATACATCTGAAATAATTTAATAACGGTTTTACATCTGATGATGTCAGTATGCTGATCTCGTGCGTAACTGTTCATAAAATGTGCACATACCTTTTAGTACGTTTGGATAGACACCAAACATCCATTATCAATGTATTGACAGCATCTTTAGTTCATTTCTTTATATACTTACATTTACAAATTTAATTAATCTCATTTGTTATAAAATATAATATATTATAAATTAAAATATATGACAAATATATTATAAATTCACCCTATGAATTCTGTTCAATTCAATTCTGTTCTATTCTATTCATTTTCTTTACATATTTAATTGATTTAATTTAATATAAAATATGTTATAAATTAAAATATATTACAAATATATTATAAATCATCCTATGAATTCTATTCTATATTGATTTTCTTTACAAACATGCACTTACATAATAAATGAATCTAATTTATTATAAAATGTTATAAATTAAAATATATTACAAATATATTATAGTCATCCTATGAATTCCATGAATTATATTCTATTATATTGATTTTCTTTACATATTTACATATTGAATGATTTAATTTAATATAAAATGTTGTTATAAATTAAAATATATTGCAAATATATTATAAATCATCCTATGAATTCTGTTGTTCTAGCCATATTGATTTTCATTACAAACATACATTTACATATTAATCTAATTTATTATAAAATATATGTTATAAATTAAAATAGATAACAAATATATTAGTCATCATATGGATTCCATGAATTCTATTCTATTCTATTGATTATCTTTACATATTTACTTATTAAATTATTCTAAAATATGTTATAAATTAAAATGTATTACAAATATATTATAAATTCATCCTATGAATTCTATTCTATTCTATGTATTTCATTTACATACATTTTTCTATAAATATAATATGTCATAAATAAATATATATTACAAATATATTATAAATTCATCCTATCAATTCTATTCTATTGTTTTTTTATAAACCTCAAAGGCTCTAATTCATAAACACTTACACATCTCTAAATTAGTTAGATTAATATATAAAGTGTCAAATAATATTTGTCTATATTGTGCATTATGAACATTAAGGAGATCTTGTTGACATCTTGTTGATATTTTTTACATATCAGTCTACATACGGCCAGCATTATTGAAAACCCAGGCTGTAGAATATTGCATTCGCCAATGGCTGATCTCTGTTTTATTGTCATATTATATTTGTTTACTATGTGGACAGGAAACAGTTGTGACCTCTTGACCTTATCCAGCCTCTGGATACGTGACTGTTTTCCCCCCGTTTCCAGCCATAGCATGTTTTTCATCTCAGGGAGAGGGTTTGCGTGTGACGGAGACTGCAGCTTGACACGGATATTCCGCTCAGACACACTAAGTGAACACACGGTTTGCGTGATATTTCTGCCTCTCCAGTCACTGTCACAAACGGTTCAATACAGCGTAAAGATTGCTGAGGTGAGAGAGAACAAGAGAAAAACACTCTAGATGAGAGTTGTGCTGCCAAACAAGGGCTGAAGAACTCAACGGAGGAGACCGGGGCTAGTTGTCACGCAGAGAAGTTGTCACAGTGGCTTAATCTCAGAGGATTTGAGGCAAAAGTCCAATGCATCATAATATTTTTGCCAAGTCAAGTTCCAGTATTTATTAGCTAAGGTTTTTTCTTTACAGAAAATGACTTTCAAAAATAAACCTTCCCTGAGAAATATTGTCTGGAGTAAAAAAGTGTGACAACTAGCCCCGGTCTTCCCTATGCAGTATATAAACAAATAAACCTTTCAATTTCACCTTTAATTTAACACCAGACGTTCTCAAAGACATCTCGGTAGAAATTTTCTGCGACAAAAGAAAACAAGGCACCAATTTTGAGCTCTCAATTGATGAGATATGTTTGAAATTCAAAATAACTCTGTGTTCTTTAATGCTACACTGTTCGGTGCATTACTGCTGATGCATTTGGTATTTTGTTGAATTGTTCCATTAACCTGCACAAAAAGTCTTTTGAAAATCCCTGTTGAAAAGAATCTCTACCTGCCCTATAAAGTACTGTAGCTTTTGTGTGAGTGCGATTAAGCTGGAGTTTGTAGTGCATTGCATAAAACATCCAAGTGATTTTTCTCTGTAGTGATGATTGTGTTGTGCATATTCTTGGGTAAAAGATAAATCGCGTTGCCAGAGACGCTAAAACTCAATGCGTTTTTTTTTTTTTTTTGTCATGATTAAAAAGGCATTTGAAAATGTCGACATCAAGTGCACTAACAGAGAGAGAAAGAAGTGATTATGAAGTCAGAGAGAGCACAATATTAATTGTTTTTTATCATCAGGCATGCAGTCAGACATACTGCACTCAAATGTTATGGATAATGGATCATTTTATGAACACATTGTGAAGTGTGACCACACAAGTTTCTGCTCAGAAGCTTGAACCCCATTGATTCAAGTCTTTGTATTATTTTATTTTATTTTATTTTATTTTTTTTTACAGTTTTAGTAACATTTTACAATAAGGTTTCATTTGCTAACATTAGTTAACTACATTAGATGCTTCTACAGCATTTATTAATCTTAGTTCATGTTAATTTCTACATTTACTACAACATTATTAAGAACAAAAGTTGTATCTGTTATCATCAATGCACTGTGAACTAACATGGACATGCACTTTTTTTAAACTAACATTTACAAAGATTAATAAATGCTGTAAAAATATATTGCTTATTATTAGCTTTGTTAATACATTAGTGTTAATAAATGAGACCTTTTTGTAAAGTTACCAAAGTACACACAGTAATAAAGTATTTACAAATCATTTGCAAACTATTAGTTTGTAGTTAATTAATAGTTTATAAACTGTACATTAATGGACTATATACAAACAGATCTTCATTCATTGTCACTGTAATTAACAAATTATTATTGTTTAATTAGCTCACATATAAAGAGTTAGATAATGCTTTGTTAACAATTTATAACAACTTTAGATTAGGTCACGGAATATCGGAAAATGTCATTAAGTGCTTTAAACCAACATTTATTATTCATTAATTGCATTAGTATTAAGAGTTTCTTAAAATGTTTACAATCACATTAAGCCTATCCGCAAAACTAAACATAACCACTTAGAAATAAATAACATAATGCTGTCAATATGAAATGCATACAAATATACTCACATCACGCTGTTAGGGGACAGATATACAGTTTGAACAGTTTAAAAATTATTTCTATGTAAAGTCCCCATAAAACATCGAAACTCAACGTGTGTGTACGTGTGTGTGTGTGTGTGTGTGTGTGTGTGCCCGCGCGCTCAATGTATTTGTAAACATCTTAAGAAACACTGAATAAAGGCTGGTTTAAAGCACTTAATTAATGACATTTTCCGATTTTTCTGTGACCTAAAGTGAGAAATATTTATGGTTAATAACCCACTTTATTAATTATAGTGACAATGAATGAAGAACTCACTGTTTGTATATAGTCTATTAATGTATTAACTATAGTTTATAAACTATGAATAGTTTGCAAATGATTTATAAGTGCTTTGTTGCTGTATATTATAAAGTGTTACAACGTTTTTTTAAGCGTCTTCTCATCTAGAGTTAGTTCTCCACTGTGTGATTTTCTAGATTGGCCCTTAATCCAGAACATCTTTGGAATACTTATCAGGGGATGTGTGGAGTTTTTATTAGAATCTAAATCAATTTTAGTCAGACAGTTTCTCAAAGACCCTTTGCATGGTGATAAATGAATGAAATCTTGTTTGAAGAGTGTTTTTTTTTTTTTTTACCCTTCATGATTGGCACCTTTCTGATTAAAAAAAGATTAGTATGAATATTGTTTTGTGAGATATTAATGTTCGGCTCTGCTCTGATGATTTTACAGCACACTCAAGGTTTGAACATGAACCTTTTGGAGTTTCTGTAGCTGTGAGGGAAGCCTCAAGGTTCGTATCTGAACCTTTTTAGTACGAACCCTTTACTAAAGGCATTAAAGAACTTTCAGAGTTCCTCGTAGACAAGCGGCCCTGGCTCTTACTCTTATGAAATTGTTATTATTCATTTATCCATGATGTAGTCATCTTAACGCTCTGTAAAGTGAGTGCTCGGCAGTACAAGTTCATATTTGAGCTCTAATTCCTAAGAAAGAAATGACCTGTATTTGCCCATTAGTTTTGGATTTGGAATTGTCTCCAATCTTATATGCATATGTATGATAATTAAGATAGATTATAGTCAATATCACAGTTTATTAAGGTTGTGAGTTAAAAGAAGTCATGTTTATTTATTGTTATACATTTAAAAACAGATTGTTTTTGTTTTTAATTAACAGCAGTGTTATTTTAATAAAATTGAGATACTGTTATAGTTTTTGTTAATATTTTGAAGCAGTTTTTATTTTCTGTTCTCATTTTAATTTGAATGTTTTAGTATATCTTTTTTCATTTCGTTATTCAATATTTTGTTAACTTTTATTTCAGTTTTAGTTATTTTAGTAACATCATCATAAAATTAAATAAAGTATTTAAAGTATCAAAACTGTTTTTTACTATTTTAGTTTCAGTTTTAGCTAACTATAATAACCCTGCTGTATGCTTGATTTTAGTGTGATTTAGTGAAACCTCTTAAAGTGCAATGAACGAAACTGCTGATTTTTCAACATTCATCAGAACATTCATCTTTATTTATTTTTATTTTTTTTGTGCTGTACGCGATCAAGATTCTAGACACATGTAGATTACATCAAAGCTTCAATGGCTTTAAAAGCGGGAAGAAAAGTGACTGTTGAAGTGTGACAGTGGGAAAAAAATCCCAAAGCAAATCCTTATCTTCCCAGGGAGGAAACAATGATTCCCGAACAGGACTGTCAAATCCCTTTCCTCTCTTTATATCAGCGCAGGAGGCCGAGGAAAGAGATGGCAGTCCTGCTCTGTAATTGGGGTCTCAGCATCACAGGGGTCATGCACAATTTCAGATGGGTTACGCACAATTTCCCCGACTTGTCCTGCTGTTTTGAGGCCTCGTACCGCCTTCCTCTTGCAGGACGCATTTGCTCTGATCTGTTTAGCACTAGTTTACAGAGCGTCTCGTGTTGATCAAATGACAGGAATGCGGTGTGTGAGATGCATTATGATTTCTTACATGTCCGTCCTCGCTGTGGAGAAAAAGCAGAGCTGAAAGCTGCATGTGGCTCTCTGTGTCTGGGGAATCTAATATTGATTGCGGTGCGTTTGTGACTTTGATAA